>JALLAZ010000010.1:0-32823 GCA_036939755.1 Stephanodiscus triporus
GAAATAAGGTATTTCCATTTTATCTAGTAGAAGCTAGGACTTAATTCTAGAAAATTCTACTTTGGTAGAATAACGGGGTTAACCCGGTGGTGCTTAAACCCCGGTCTATGGTAATAATATGACTCTCTCGGTCATTCACGAATGACGAAAGAGTCGACCATGGTATCTAGAGTAGGTAGGTAGATCCTAGTAGAATTCTTATCACTCAACCTACTTAAAACCTCAACCACTCCCATGACGCACCGAGTCGTACAATTTGATTCCCCCCACCACATTCAGTCATCTGAGAGTGGATGGAGCCAAGCATAGGCGGCAAAGGACAGAGTGCCCCAATACTGCACACAGCTGAGGCTGCCGCCGCCTCCTGCCGTCGTTTTTTATCTTATATAAATCAACCAAGCGCATTAATTATGGAAGAAATTTCAAGGAGGAATACGGATGTTGAAATCGACAACATATCCGACGACATCTCCGCTCTATCGATGGACGGCGCCAGCGCCATCGCCGGGAGGGATATGACAAAACGACTTCGGAATAACTTCGCCAAGATGCAGCTGGGCATCCCAGAAGACGACGAAGAGCAGGCCTCGGCCGTCGTGGTGGGCGATTTAATCGAGCCCTTCCCGCGGACGGAAGAGAAGAACGAGAAGAAGAACGAGAGGAAGCACAGGCACAAATCGAAGAAGCACCGCAAGAAGGGCAGCAAATCGGATAGTTTTCTAAGCAGAGAAGAGAGTCAAGGCAGCACCAAGCGCAGGGATAAAAAGAGCGAAAAAAAACAAAAACAAAAACAACAGGACGTGGAAAATATCATCGGGGAGAAGGCGTCGCCGGCGCCGCCGATTATGGAAATCTCCATCGAGTCATCGGAATCCGGACCGAGATTTCCCGCTCTGCCATCCGAATGTCATTCGAGGAGTCAGGAAAATGCATGCGACGCCTCCGTGCCATCCACCGGATCTACCTCTAATTCCAGGTCCGCAAGCGTTAGACAAGCCTCTTCGTTCACCGGAGGCGGAGCGATGGGAATGGCAATAAAACGATCCCGTCTGCAGCTCGGTTCGTCGTTACGATCACTAGACAATCGATCATCGATGTGCGATAACGAAAGCATGACCCAAATGACGGAACACTCGACTCACACAACGGGGCAATCCTCGATCGCGAATCAATCCCACGCCACGACGGAGGAAACGAAACAATTGCGCGTATTGCTCGAGCACGCGAGGATGGAAGGAAGGCAAGTTCTCGACATTTACAAACGATTGGAGAAGGAGGTTCAGGCGGCCATGACGAGGAAAGAAAAAGCAAAGCACGATCGACAGAATCTCGCCATTGAAATACAGGAATTATCGGTGGAACACGAGCAGTTGAAAAGAGAATTGCAATATTTGCACAGCGATAACGATAAGCTCCGTTCTAAGTTCAGACATTCGAGAGAGAGGGAGGAAGACAGGGATCTAGATGATGTTCTTGATAGTATGGAGGCGAAGATAAAGGCACTGAAGTTCAAAAGAACAAAGGATCGTCGAGCTTCTCCGAAAAGTTGATGAAATCCAATTTGGGGGGAATTAGTTTAAGTGCGCATAAAATACGTGTTTTTGATAAATATACGATGTCAGCTATTGGGAGAACTGCTGAATATTATTATTCACGGTTGACAAAATTATCAAAGGCTTTTGAAATTTGGATCGTGTTATGGTTCATCATTTCAGACTGTGGTGTATTTGGTTAAGTGGGACCCTCACTTTTACTTGTATTAGTCACAAGCCAGCAACAAAATCCAAACAAGAGCGCAAATGACATGAGACGATATTATAGTCAACATGTGCAGTTATATTTTTTCTTTTGATGCAGCCTCTCCTTCATTGAAGGTCAGGGGGCGGAAGTCGGCAACGACCTTCGTGTCTTATGTTGTGTCCAAGCGTGCAGGAATAATTAGAGTACGTCTTCCCGTCACATCCGCAGACTGGTCTGAACATTCTATTGCATGCGCGGGTAATTCTCAAGCATGTCCCCGCCTGAAGCTTATTTGGATCGGGACATTGTCCTTCCATCGGTCGACCGGTGTTCTGAGAAATGCATGAAAGGTATGGAAGTTAGATGATTAATGTGCGAAACAAACCAAACGTTCTCGATGAATGACCCACATCAAGAAATGCACACCAGTAACCGGCATGACAATCTTGTTGGCCGGCGCCGTTGCCCGTAGGGTTGCAAGCTGTTCTTTTCCTGTTGACACACATGTCATCATGATGATCGCGAAAATCACGAAGGCCCCGGCTGGACGGCTGGATGGCGGATGCGGACGAAGCTATCACGGTCGCTACTACGAACGAGGGCAGGAAAGATTGGAGCTGCATGATGATTTGTGTTGTAATGAACGTGATTTACTTTGTGATTTGACGGCACACGCTGACACCACATACGTAACATAATAATATTATGGCACTTCCTCCGTCACCCACCTTCCTCCTCCCCCCTCTCTCTTCGAAGGGGCGGCGCGGGGTCTCAAAAAGAATGACCGATAAACACACCAACATCAATCGTTGATCTCCTACTATACTACCTCTCTCCACCCCGCATATCCCTCCCTCGCCCACCGTGCGGAATCCAGAGAGGCGAGGGATGATCGCGACAGTGCCGCTGCCGCGCCGCATGGCTCGTCCACTCTGCGCGCTGCTACTCTTCCTGCCGTCGCCCGCGTGCGCTTTCGCTTACACGTCGTATCCAAGGCGCCATCGCGGGGGGGGCGCCGCTCGATTGAAACGCGAGATCGTTCGAGCCAGAAGCGTCGACAGAGTTGGCGCGCCGAATCTCGTCCCGACATCGACCCCGCGACGTGCCCGAATGGCCGCGAGTCTGGACCCGGACGACTCCGATGATGGCCGGATGCGGCGATCCGCGTCGTCCTCCTCGGCGTCGTCGTCGTCGACGACGACGACGCCGTTCGTCGGACTTCCCTCCTACGGCAGGATCGCGTACTTCTGCGCGACGACATTCCTGATCTGGGTCTCCGAGCCCCTGCTGAGCCTCGTGGACTCCGTCGCCGTGGGCCGGTGCGCCGGCAGGTCCATCCCGTCGTCGTCGTCGTCGTCGTCGTCGTCGTCGTCGTCGTCGCCGTCCGTGCCGGGCGCGCATCCGAACCTGTCGTCCGTGGTCCAGCTCGCGGCCCTCGGGCCCGCCACGACCCTGTGCGACAGCTCGATCTACCTCATGCTGTTCATATCGATGGCGACCACGAACGAGCTCGCGAGGGCGTTCGCGAGGCGCGACGTCGGGAGGCAGATACGCACGATGTCCCACGTGCTCGGCCTGAGCCTCGCGGCGGGCGCGTTCCTTCTCCTATTCGTCAACCTCCGCGGCGTGGGGATGCTGGCGGCGATCCTCGGCCCCGCGGGGGCCACCGGCGTCGGCGTCGCGGGCTCGATCGACCTGACGTCGGAGGTCCTGCGCGCGTCGTACGGTTACGTGCGTATACGCTCGATCGCTTCCCCCCTCGCGGTCATGGGACTCACGTCGCAGGCGGCGCTCCTCTCCGCCCAGGACACGAAGACGCCGGCGCTCGCGGTCCTCGTCGCGTCTGCGGTGAACATCGTGGGGGATTACGTCTTCGTGGCGAGATTGGGATGGGGTGTGCGAGGCGCGGCGCTGGCGACGAGCATGGCGAGCATGCTCTCGAACGGGATGCTGCTATGGAAGGTGTGGACGATGGTGGGCGGTTGGAAGGACGCCTACCGAGAAGAGCGTAAACCGCCGTCGAATGCGGACGCGCTCGCAAACGAAGGAGGGGATCCGTCTGACATACCATTCATATCCTTGCCCGACCGAAAATCTCTCGCCTCACTCCTCCTGCTCGCCGGACCGATGTTCTTCGTGATGCTTGGAAAAATAATGGGATATTCCGCCATGACCGTCCGAGCTGGTGACTTCGGCATGGTGAGCCTGGCGTGTCACAGCGTCATGATGAGGGTATTCTTCTTCTTCGCCACGGCCGGAGACGCCATAAGTCAAGCGGCGCAGACTTTTTTGCCCGGTTTGCTCTACCAGAAGAGCGTGAGGGAAAAACAGTCGCAAGTCGCCACTGCAT
The DNA here is from genome assembly GCA_036939755.1 of Stephanodiscus triporus. NCBI lineage: Eukaryota > Bacillariophyta > Thalassiosirophyceae > Thalassiosirales > Thalassiosiraceae > Stephanodiscus > Stephanodiscus triporus. The sequence continues at coordinate 4,091 of JALLAZ010000010.1, forward strand.
CGTTATCTGCTGCATCATCTCCCGACTTGTCCAACGGTGATGATGGGAATGCTCGAACGCTGTTGGAACGTCTTCTACTGATATCACTGATCGTTGGAATCGTCAATTGCATTTTGGGCCGATTCATAGCGCTTAACGCCGGGCGAACTTTTACCGACGATGCTGCTCTCGTCTCTCTGATGTCTATCGTTAGTCCATTCATGGGCCTCGCATCGTTGTTCCACCCGATCGCGATGTGTTTGGAAGGCTCGATTATTGCCGCGAGTGATTCGAGATATTTGGTAGGGACATACGTCGGATCGATCCTATTGTTGCTGACGCAGTTAAAGTTTGTTTGCAAGGACTTCTTGGGCGTTTGGCGCGCCCTTCTCCTATTTCATTCCTACGGATGGCTCAATTCAGTACCAGAGTGAGGAGACAGACTTCCACAAAAAACGCCACGGAGAGCAGATAGCATGCTAAGACAAAACGTTAAAAGAGTATAGTAATCACACAGCGCCCGCGTACGATATGATGCTTAACAAATTACCTGCTAGATTTGCCAAAACGAGAAAAGAATGTCGTGCCAATTTCGGGCAAACGTCCCGCTTTCATTTCGGCCTTTCGTTTGTCCAGCTCTTCTTTCTGTCGCGCCAATATCTCCAAGTGGACACGTCTTTCATCAAATTGCATTTGCTGCCTCGCCTCTTCCACCTCTCGCATCTTACTCAGCATTTCTACTTGGTACCTGGCCCATTTGGCCTCACTTTCTGCCTCACGAGCGTAGATCTCACGTCTCTCCTCCGCGACGGATTCGTTTTCTTTGTACAGTTGCGCCACTTTCTCTTTGGGGAATCCTTTGAAGTGATCCTTTCGATACCGATGCTCAGCGTTGACATTTCTTGCCAACCTCGTGTCCTCAGTCACGAGTGGACAAGTTTGCAAGTAATGAGTTTGGCGACGCTGAGCCTCATTATCAGCCTTCATCTCATTATCCTTTCGCTGACGCGCTTGACGTGCGTACTCCATATTTTCGATCTGACATAGTCTGGCCTGTTCGTCCCTCCTTCGTTTGGCATGTGCCTCCAACTCCGAACGAATCATATCCTGCTCGAGAACAGAATTGTGATATTCATGCTCATCCCTTCCTTCGGCATCAAGGGCCATCTTCTTTGCTGCCATGTGCTCCACACACCACGATTTCAACTGCTCCTGCTGCGCCTTTTTCCTCGTCTCGTACTCATGATCTTCCCCAAAAAAACATTGCAGAGACGACGGACCACAGCTGTTCAAATCTAGAGGTCCGTCCTCACCAAGCGCATTATTCTTTGGCTGCTTCGTTTGTTCGCTGAGGGACCTTTTAATTTCATCGAGAGATCTTTTCCTCTCCTCTTGAATGGAGGCCATATTTTCGTCAAGGCACTGAATGAATTTCTTCAGATTTTCCGCTTTAGGATGGGCAATTCACAGTGTGGAGAATCATCAAATGAGAGGGAGTAAGACGGTATCAAAACTGAACATCTACATACTTACCATCAACCAACTTCTCCTCCCGCTGAGCATTCTCGAGTAACCGTTTTTCTTCAATTTGTTTATCAAGATAACTCTTGTCAATTCCAATGCTTCGATTCTTCGCATTCATGAATCTTTTCGCACGGTCCTCATCCCTCTCTTGCAGAGCATTCAACCTTGCACGTTCTTTTTCGAGGTGCTCTTCCTGTTGCAACGCGCGAAGAACGTTAATTGACATGTTCCAGAGATGCACGCTGTGCGTTTTAGGGCTTCACGGTAGCAGGATCCAGGGATCACCTACCTGAAGTAGCACCGGGTGCGGGGAGGAATGCAGCGGCATGACTAATGACTAGACTATGTTTAGCCTGTTGTTTCTTTATTACACCTCTCACAAGATTTCTCAGAAGTAAGTTTAATGGCGAAAACCCAGGCATGCGGCGGAGCGAGCGCCGCTATTTACGCGCGCTGGGAGGAGTGGGAGAAGAGGAGGCGCCCCCCGGCCGGCCTTGGAGGGAATCGTATGCAAAAAGCGCGGGAAGTACTGTGTAGGTAGGAAATCCATCTCATATTATGATGTAAGATACAACCGAAGACTGGATGGCGATGACGATGACGAAGGCCCTTTCGTTTGCCATCTTGCTCACAGGCTCACACGCATTCCCATGGCGCTGCACTCTTCTCTGCACGAAATCGTCCCTCCACGGAAGATTCCCCCGTACGCCATCAAACAATTATGCAAGGGTAGATCAACTTCGTTGTGCACATAACGAATCGCTTGATGACATGCCCGACCAAAGATGCGATAAGCAGTCACTAAATGACGAATCACTACTCGTCTTCGAATCTGCATCTTTCGTGGTGGATCATTTTTTGTCTCCAACAGCAGTACTTGCCACTTCAGATTCGAATGAGCATCATCCACTCAGTCGAATAATTGATGAAAACTATGAATTGCCACCTAATTGGATAGACCAAATGTTTACACCACTCTACGGTGCCGCATCTGAAATAGGGTGCCCTCGAAATGAAGCATCAATACGACCCAACACAAACACGTGGCTGTCGAACACGAATAGAAAGCGGAGTCGACGCACCAATCTCAAAATCACTGTTGCGTATCGTGGCGTTGATTTTTGTGGATGGGAAGACCAAAGGCATGACCTATATCGCAGTGCAAAGCTTTTTGGAAACAATGCAATGGTTCCGATGAATAATGTTCCCATCCTGCCGTCAGTGCAGGGCACTTTAGCAGATATTTTACATCCCGTTTTGGCTATGAAAGACGAAACAAAAACAGCTGCCGATGATTCCTCAGCTGATGGATTAGAAGGAGCAACAACGCGGTATAGTGCGAAGATGGCTGATATAAATCATCGCAGGAAAATTGCATGCCCTAATAAACCGATAGAGATCAAAGTAGCAGGACGAACGGATGCAGGTGTCAGTGCAATCGGTCAAATATGTCGAATACGCACTTGGAGGGCATTAGACGACGGGATAGAAAAATATGTGAAAGATTTGGTAAACAGCAAAACTGCAAAACCCGGCGATAAAGGGCTTGGGCTGAATATCCGAAGTGTGGAATGCGTGGGAGATGATTTCCATCCAACGTTTGGTGCAAAGTGTCGCGCGTATGCCTACTTTCTTGACTTGCCATTTGACGATGATGGTACGAATAATGAACATGCCAACTCTACAAAAAGAATGCCATCAACAATGGCTCCAAGAATGAATGCAATTCTACGAACATTAGAGGGGAAGAAGCTGGACTATAACTCCTTGTCGTACGGAAAGGTCAAGAGTCAAACCACACTGTGCACGTTGTACCATGCAAGAGCTGGAATAGTAGAATGGGTTTGCGGCAATTATGGCACCGGTGCACCGGCTCAGAATAAGAGAGCGATTTGTATCGAGTTGGTGGGTGATCGATTTCTTAGACGTATGGTACGTATTCTGGTAGCAACGGCTTTGAGAGAAGCAAATTGTGTCGACTGCAATCCTGATGCAATACTGAATATACTGCTTGCTGGAGATCGGAATCGAGGGGCTAGGGCGGCACCACCAGATGGGCTGATTTTTGTTGGAGCTCAGTTTACCCAAGTCGGCCACCCAGACTGAGATAACTGCACCCGAGCAAATCAAAACGCCGCGGAGCTAAAGTGGCATCTTGCCAAGTTTGAGGGTTCTTCCGAGAAGCCCCTTCTGTCCGGGTGATGGTGGGAGTGGCGCGCTTACTCGGCGATCGACTGCGTGTTAATAGACGACGACTACTTCGTCATCGTGGAAGGATCCGTCGACGACACTCAAACTGCGCAGTTTGTCAACATTGTCATCGTCACAGTTCAAAAATTAACATCGGGTCCACCGTCCGTCATGCACGGGCTCACGAGTTCGTCTACGTACTGCGCCCCCACTCCCGCCGTGCGTCGTGAAGACGGACACCACGGACACCAGCGGTGGGGTCAGAGGCGGCGGACAGAAGCTTTGAGATCAGGAGGAATGTTGCGTACCATAGATGTGTATGATAGTGTTGAGGGTTAATTTGGCAACACAGAGAAGACAAAAATGGTACGATGAAGCCATTGTTACACCAAACGGTAAATAATGAACGAATTTGTGTGGATCGATGTGATTTACAAGTCGGGTCAGATTGAAAAGGTCAAGCTTAGAGATAGAAACTGGACGATGAGTATTCAAAGCTCTAAGAAATCATGACGAGGACACAGATTGTCGACGTTGCTCAGCCCTGTGGATATACCATGTTTCTCAAGGCGTTCCTTCACTCGAGTGGCAGCTTCAAGACAATATGGTGGCATACCTTCTAAAGGGTATGGCTGGTTTAAAGAGGCATACTTTTCTTTTCCCAATTCATGGTAGGGAATCAATTCCACCGAAGCAAAGACCGGCGCTAGCTCTCGAGTAAAGGCGATCAGTGCATCTATCTCAGCATCTGTATCAGTAAAGTCTTCCAACAAGACCCATCGGAGGATCAGCTGAATATTGGGATAATTGTCTCGAATGAAGCGGGCGAACTCCTTCGCTTTGGCCATTTCACTGACAGGGACTTGTGCTATCTTTGATGCCAATTTGTTGTCCATACCCTTGAGACACAACAGAACGACATCAGTGTACGGTAGCACCTCGTCCCATATTTCCTTGTTTCCATGACAAGCAGTATCCAAGCAGGTCGTGAGACCCAGACTGTGTACACCTTTGAATACATCGCTTACAAACCTGGGTTGCAGCAAGGGTTCACCACCCGACAATGTAATGCCCCCACCATTGGGACGGAGCCATTCTTGGTACTTGCCAACCAACGAGACAACTTCTCCACTGGACATAGCGAATTCAGGATGTTTTTTGGGATCGACTACTTCTCGAGTCTCGGGGTTGCAGCAATAGAGACAACGTTTTGGACACCCCTGAAGAAAGAATGCCATACGAATTGCTGGTCCATCTGCTGTTGAGAATGTCTCGACCGAGGACACGCTACCTAAAACGCCTCCATCCTTCTCCTCTTTTTCATTGGTTTCGACAAGCCGTTCGGTGTGATATTCTCTCTTTTTCCCAGCTGCGGTTACTTGAGCAGTGGGAGAAACATTAATATTAGCAATACGGGCATAGCATCCTGCGGCCACTGTACTTGATGGATGCATTGTTCTCGCCATGAACTCCTCTCGTTGCTCAGGTGTGAGTCGATTGAAAAGAACGGCGTATCCGCTCACTCGAACGGTCAAGTTTGGATACTTTTCAGGGTGGTGGTGGGCGTCATTCAAAATTTCGCGACTCAGAACGTTGATATTAACGTGATGACCATTGTGGCCAAAGTATCCATCCAATAGGGTGACAAGATTTGTATTTCTGTTCTTCGGTTGTCCCAGGGCGTTGGGTAAGAGGCAGAAGGTATTGCTGATGCCGTCCATGCACGAAGAGTAAGGAATTTTGGCAACAGAAGACAACGATGCCAGCGCACCATTTTTATCTCGACCATGCATGGGGTTAGCTCCTGGAGCGAAGAAATCTCCTCGGATTCTTCCATCTGGAGTGGCTCCAGTGGCGGCACCGTATACCAAGTTGGATGTAATTGTGAGGACAGATAGCGTTGCCGTAGCATTTCGGTAGAGGTGTTGCTTGGTGAGCTCCTCGTGAAGTCTTACACATGCCTGAGTTGCAAGAAAGTCCACTCGATCATCGTCGTTACCGAACTGCGGGATTTCTAGGTTAGGGTTATCTCGTTTGAAGCCAATGGTCAGTCCCGCTTCATTGCGAACGGGGTAGACTTTGTCGTATTTGAGTGCTGCAAGTGAATCCGCGACCACGCTCAGTCCTGCGAATCCAAATGCCATGAAACGATTGACATCAGAATTGTGAAGGGCCATTTGGAGATTTTCGTAGTTGGCATGATCGTGCGCGTAATGAATAACATTCATGGTATCTGCATAAAGCTTGGCCATCCAGGGAATGGCCACGTCAAAGTAGATTCTTGCAACATCATTGTACTTGATTGGTTGTTTTTCGTCAGCAGAGCCGATACCAGCTTCGTCACAGGCCCACTCCAACTCTGGCGACAGCAAGTCTCCGTGTATTTCGTCGCGTCCCCGATTCAAGCACATCAACAACAGTTTGACCATGTTGGCTCTGGCTCCAAAAAACTGCATATCGACGCCGCATCGCATCGCTGAGACGCAGCAAGATATGGCATAATCAGACCCAAATATACGACGCATCAAATCATCATTTTCGTACTGAATTGCAGACGTGCTGATTGATAGCTGTGCGCAATACTCTTTGAACGAGTTAGGGAGGTTTTTAGCCCACAGCACAGTGAGGTTTGGTTCTGGTGCCGAACCAAGGTTGGTGAGAGTGTGTAGAAAGCGGAAGGTGGTCTTTGTCACCATGTGTCTATCATCTTCTAAGCATCCTCCGAGTGAAACAGTCATCCAAGTGGGATCTCCACTAAATAGCGCGTTGTACTCTGGAGTTCGCAAATGCCGAACAAGTCGCATCCGGATCACCAGATCATCGATCACTTCCTGAAGGTCTTGCTCCGTGGCGGTGCCCTCTTTGAGGTCTCGTTCTGCAAAAATGTCTAGAAAGGCGTCCCACCTTCCAACTGACATGGCTGCTCCATCCTGTTCCTTCATGGCAGCAGTATGACCTAACCACATGGCTTGAGCGGCATCACGAAAGGTATTCGAGGGTAGACGAATATTTACACCGTAACTGTCGGCCAGGACGAGCAGTTCTTTCAGTCCTTTTATTTGCTTGCTGATTTCAGATCGCATCTGCAAAGCATCAATCGCAGATCCACCAATGGCATTGTAATCCGCCTCCTTCCGGCGAATCAACTCATCCACTCCGTAAAGAGCAATCCTCCGATAGTCGCCAATGATACGACCTCGTCCATAGGCATCAGGAAGACCCGTAAGGAGAAGTGAGTGACGGGCTTTTCGCATGTCGTTCGTGTACATACTGAAGACGAGATCGTTGTGAGTTTGTACCACCTATTGCAGAAAGAGAGCGAAGGCAACAAATGTTACTCTAGATGATAAAAACGAAAGCCACAACACAAGCGCAACCCTGACTTCTCACCTCCGAATATGTCTTGGCCATTTCAGGACAAGGCTGGTAACCGTAGCTCTTGAGGGCACTAGCAACCAACTGAAATCCACCACGTGGTTTGCACGCTCGTTTGAGAGGTTCATCGGTTTGTAGCCCAACGATGATATCTTCCTCTTTGGAAAGGACATATCCTGGCCTGTGACTCGTGATGGTAGATGCTATTTTGGTATCCACATCTAGAATCCCTCGTTGGCGTTCCATCTCCATGAGCTCCTCACATCGATTCCATGATTTCAATGTGCGTGCAGTAGGCGGGGCCAAAAACGACGAGTCGCCGTCGTAGGGGGTAACATGTGCGATAATATAATCCTTGACGTTGCAATCCCCAGGCAAAGATCTGCGATTTTGAAAGCAGATGTTGTTGTACAATGTTTTCGCTTCGGCTTGGGTGTTGCTGAGTTTCCGGTAGAGAAGAGGCGATACAATCTTGTCTTGAAATAATGAAATGGAGTTCGTCCTTCTCGGATGGAAGCCACGCACGCTTTGGACCATTGATTTTGAAAACAAGATTCTGGCTTTTCCGACCACCATTGTGTCTTCTCGTTAGCAGTGTTGCTACTTCTGCGAAATTTTATGAGCAAATCATCGAATCATTTAGGGAAGGTAATAGGGTAGCATTTGCGGGTGTTGAGAACCCCGAACCCGAAGGCCGAGTGATGAATCTTGAAGTCGCTTTTTCCACGTGCATCTTTCTAATCTCAACAACGCGATCACGACGTAGAGAGTACGATACTACCACCTATCAAATAGGTAGGTACTTAGGAGTACGATACTACGCGTAAGTACTTAGAGTAGGTAGATACATACACCTTCCATCCATGGTCTTCCGCCCCTTTCGTTTTTTTTTGGCTTAGGACCACAACCCCCCTTGCCCCCCACCAATATAATTCATCAAAAAGATGAGCTACGATCGTGCCATCACAGTTTTTAGCCCTGACGGGCACCTTTTTCAGGTTGAATATGCAATGGAAGCCGTCCGACGAGGGAGCACGGCTGTCGGGGTGAGGGGAAAAGACTGCGTCGTCCTCGCCGTGGAGAGGAGGGCGTTGGCCAAGTGAGTTAATGTCTCATGAAGTATTCGTCGGTATAGTTGTCGAGGTCCACTCGCAGCGAAGACAAATATTATGGATTGGATCGCAGCATCGATTTTTCACCTCGCGACCGCTAATCTCCCCGCTCTTGCGCGCTTATTTTTCAGGCTCCAGGATCCGCGAACCATCCGCAAGATCGTGTCCGTCGACGAGCGGTGCGTCCTCGCCTTCGCGGGCCTGACCGCCGATGCTCGCGTCCTCATCAACAAAACCAGAACCGAGGCCCAGTCCTACCGCCTGACCTGCGAGGACGCCCCGTCCGTAGAGTACCTCGCACGTTACATCGCGGGGACGCAGCAGCGCTATACCCAACGAGGGGGCGTTCGTCCCTTCGGCATCGCCACCCTCCTTGCGGGATTTTCCGAGGAGATGAAGCCGGTGCTCTACCAGACGGACCCAGCCGGCACGCACAGCGAATGGAAGGCGCAGGTCATTGGGGGTAGGAACGCCAAGAGCTTGAGAGAATTTTTGGAGAAGAATTGGGAGGAGGGACTCACCGAGGAGAGGGCGGTAAGGATGGGCGTACAGGCATTGCTGGAGGTTGTGGATAGCGGGGCGAAGAACATGGAAATCTGCGTCGTTAGGCCTGGGGGGGGGAAGTCGATTTTGGAGGAGAAGGACGTGGATGCCATCGTGAAGGAAATTGAGGCCGAGGCGGAGGAAGGGAAGACTAAGGCAACGACATCTGCTGATGAATAATCTTAGACCTCGGATCCCTTCTGTATTGACTACATAAACTCACTTTTGACTTTTGACATTAGGAAACACCTCAACAAGTTTTGTTTATGGCTTCTTATCGGCAATGATGTGAATAGCATATTACTCTACCACTCTAAATTTGCCGGCATTTGTCATCTAAGTCAATTCGAATCCAGCACCTGCACCAATTGCATAGATTAATTTCTCTCTGAGTACTTTCTCACTGCTGTAAGTCGGGAGCTTTAAAGTGTTGAAACAAGTTGATGCAGTGGGGAGCTTTTCGGCATCCCTCATGATTCCCACCCTTTGAATGGTGAATGGCGGATTCATGCTGGCAAAGCCCAAGGGGGGAGGTCGTTCACAGCTGGTTACGAAACGGAGTAGGTCGGCTTGGTTCTTTGGACTGAACGACGAAACAACACTCCAAAATCGCACTATATTCCTATCCAGCATAGTGTAACCACCCGTGTATCGGGTGTTGGATTTCATGTCGGAAACGTCAATCTTCCCATCCGATGCTCCACTTATGAGAACTTGCAGCTCCGGTTCATTAAATAACCGCAACCAAGGTCTCTCAATCACATCCCACAGACCCCTCGTAAAGGCATCTGACTGCTCTTTGATCCGGTCACTAACATGGTGCTTTGCTACGAGATAGATGTACCGACGTTTGTTTTCGTTAGTGACTTCAATGTCAGCTCCATTTGCAATGAGTGGCACCTCGCTAACACCAAAGTCGTCGTTGGCAACAGTGAAAGTTAGGCAAAGGTCTGACACATCTCCATCATAAGTTTTGAGAAACATTAGGTTGCCATAAAGCTGGGGATCAATGGTGCTCAGGTCAGTTAGTAAATGAAGGTAGGAGTGATCGCCCCTGAGAAATGACAGGAAGAGATGGGCAAACTGAGGTTGAATTGTGACTGCGGATAGAAGTCAAGATCAACATCAACGATGTATGAGACGAATCCAACAAATCGAAAGAAAAAGTGATCTAAGCAACTCACTGCCTTCGTAGAGCGCTTTGCCAAGTATTCTCCCAAGAAATTCAAATAAGACAATGTGATCAGTGCCATGAACAAACTTAGATGAAGGATTGGGATACATCAGGTTTCCCTCAGTGTTCTTAAACAAAGCGTAGTTTGGATCGAATGCGATGTTTGATAAGTCTGACCAGCTGACGCATTGGAAGGCACGTCCGAAGAAAAGAAATGAGTAGACGCGCAACATGCGACAGAAAGTACAAATCATACATCAGCGACAGGTGGTACAACGTACAACTCCTTAAAGAGACCACCAACATCAATTCCAGTCTCCCTTGCCCCTGCTTCGCTAATGTAACTAACGACGATGCGGGTTCTCATGTCGCGCCCAAGCTTATTTAGGCTGGCAAGGCCATCCTCGAGCACTCTGCCTCGCATTATCTTGACCATAATCCCAGGCTTCAAGTTCCGTGCGTCGTTACTTCCTTGGAGCTCTTGCCTATTAGTCGTGACTATCCTCTCAAAGAGTTTGAGCCTTCTTTTAAACGAGACCAAAAATGGACATATGCGACACACTGGAGTCGAGAGAACACAGTTATAATCGTTGTGTGTTGTGCATTTGCGTAACTCTTGTTCAAGGAGACCATCCTCAATCCAAAGCTTTGGGGCACAGAGAAGTCGCCTAGAAGACCTATTGTAAAGGTCATTTTGCAGCTTTGCTGATGTTGAAATCAACGTCAAACCCAAGTGGTTGGAATCAAGTCCTCGTCCAATTTTGGTTGCTTCGTGAACATCATCAAGGCAACATGCTCGGTATAAAAGCTTCTTCAACAAGAGTATGCATCGTCGCAGTTGATGTTTAGGCAACGGCTTCCTGCGTGGTTTTTGATGGGCAGCAATGAATGGGGCCGTTAAATGCGGCAACTCAAGTTCATGAGAATTACAAACACTCACTCCATGTCGTGAATTTCGACATCATCAGTCACGATAAGTGTGTGGGACATACAGGTAACAAAAAGCAAGAGTACCGCGGCTCCCACATTGCCGTCACCCGCGCCATAATGCGAGTGTTGCAGACGTTTGTAAGTTGGATGTATGCTGAGCGTTCTGATAGGTGCTGCTCCCTTATTTAAGTCAATCACAGCATAGAGATCGGATACAACTCTTGGATTGGATTGAACTATTGCCCATGATGAAGTCACGATGCTCGTTGAGAAACACAAAACGTTCAAGAGAGCTGTCACGCAGGGTTCAACATTGGCTGATGCAAATTCCTTTCCAGATTTGGCATTATCTATCGATCTCCGAGCTCTCCTGACTAAATCTTCCTTTCCATTACCACCCCATCGAGAGATTATAGTGCCATACGCCCGACATAGTGCAAGTAAGAACAAAACACTGTATTCATGATGTGGCTTTTTCGTGTTGGTGTCATTGGTTTCTCCGCCAAGTGCACCATGAGAAGATATCACATTGGACACAGATCCCTTTCCGTTAGCCAACTGTCTTGATATTGATGATGTGTTCATCAACTTTCCCACTCCTCTTGAGTCCGATGACTTGCTCGGCACATGATTTTCTGGTCCTGATAACAATGAAGTAAGCTTCTTAGCCCATTTGCTGGATTGCCAAAAACTGCGGTTTCGGTCGGCCAATGCTTCTTTGGCAGCAACAGAAGTTGCCGATGACATGCCAATATCTTCCAAATCCTTCTCGTGTTTTCCATCTTTCTCTGTCTTAGTGTGTATCACGTTCTTTGTATCCAGCTCATCATCATTAATCGCGAGTGTGAATAGTGAGCGAACGTACGAATCGGAGAGGATAGCCGACACCTGTTCAATAACGACACCCGAAAGAACGATTGGGGTCGAGGAAGACCCAACCGACACCCACTCAACCGCTGACATTCGCGAACTGAAAGTTCCTAGTGGTGCGGAGTTGATCAGTATGGCAAGGAAATTGAAATACTCTGCAGCCCCAGTGTAGTGGAAAACTGTTGGATTCACACCATTAATTGATTCGCATGTCCTCCCCATTTGTATCAGATTGGCGAGAAGACACAGCACAGCCGGGGCTGGACATGACGTCAGCGAAACATCAGACATGTTCAGCACACTTTCTACTCGCCCATCAGACACTGCATCAGCATGCATATTAAGGAATCGGTGAATGTAATTGACCAATGGCGGCACCTTTTTCGCCCCCTCTTTCGAATCATTGTGTATCAAGCGTTCATAAGTCGCAGGCCAAACTTTCCATGTAAGTAAAGGCACTGTCATCACTTCAGAAATGAAGCGTGAACAAAGGCGATTCAGTGACATCTGATCACTTCCAAATACTTCCATAGTTGCGATCAAATCAACAGACAATTGTAACAAAATACTAGCTCTCTCTTTTTCGTCATTTGTCACGCATTGTTCACGCAATCTTCCAGCATCGCCAGGTATGGGAGGATTCGCTCGTGTTGATCCAAAGAGGAGGAGCGACCTGAGAGATGATATAAGGTCGCAGACTAATGTTATCTCTGATAGTTGAGTGCTCCCAATGTTTGTCGGTTGCATAAATATAGAACAGGATTTTTGGTGTATAATATTGCGTGCCCCGCCACTATATTTCCCAGAGCCACTCATTTCCGTAGACGCATTCAATCGAAGAATCGTGCGCAGTAAAGAATCAACGGCACAATAGCGTTTGTCGGTGCTACCCTCATTGATGCATGTGAAACTTTTAGTTGGACTCTGTCTCGTGTCATTCTTCTTTGTAGAAACGCTTGATACGCACAAAGCTAAAACTTTTAGCAGGCGCCTTCTTCCCCCAAAAGACTCCATCCACGGCAAAAGCGGGTCTAAATCGAGATCGTCATTGGATACACCGGGTAGGAGAACGTTCGTGACAAGATTCATCCATCGCGACAGATCCCTTCCTTCCATGACCATTGATCCAGATTTGAGTGCAATTTCGCCGCTGGGAAGATTCTTGCGAATGACGGTTGGACATGCAAAGAATATGAATTGAGATGCCATTATCGACACGGTTGCGGGGGGGGGGGCGTAATCTGCTTTGGTGGATTGCCTCACTATACTCGACAGGGTAATAATGTCAGACATTCGTTTATCGAATATGGTTCGGTGATCATCCCTCGCTTTAGCCGCGACTTGTTTGCAGCGAACGAGTGATTGTATCGATGTGGCCGCCGACACTCGTGCCCGCGCCTCCGCGCGTAGTTTCCTCTGCTCGGCTGCCTTTTGGACAGCTGTGAGCGCCTCTGACGTGGGCGACGTTTGAGTTGCTGCCGTTGGATAATCCACGCCGTCAACGGGACTCGCAGATGAAGAAGATGGAATTCCGGCGGCGGCGCTGGCATCGCTGATTGCTGCGACGCCGCCGACGGAATTCGCCCCACCCGAGACGACCGCTGCCGCCGCCGCTTCTCGTTGTTGCCGATCCAGCTCATTGCGCTTCCGTAGATCCTTAGCATCCTTTTCACGTTTGGCGCGTAATCGACGAGCCTTGGCTTCATCCGCCCGCTTCTTGGCGGGATTGCCTGCCAATTCGTCAGTGAACATGTCGTTGTTGTTAGGGCTTGAAGGGGTTGAATAAGGAGGTCGAGTTGAATTTTGTCAGCAAAAGCACGCAAGTATTTTTTATTTTTATTGAGGTAAATAGAGTTTGTTGTAGAGATGTGAAAGTAACGTAGAGAGTACGATACCATAGATACCATACGCCTACCATACGATTTGTTATGTACCTATTAACATCGCTTTCGTACTCATAGTTGTACCTCACAAGTAAACTCTTAAGTAGAGTAAGAGAGAGAAAGCCACCCGACCCAGCAGCTACGATAGCCACCAACGTCAAACGCACGCTTCCGAAACATCCGGCGATCTGCCTTTTAGAGAGGCAGAGCGAAAATATGTATCCCTCAAATGGCAGGAAGAAAAGGCGCAAAAGATCTCACAATCAAAGTGCAGAAACGTATGATTGCTCATCGGAATTGCCGGCGGCCGCCCCGCATCACAGCCGACAGCATGACAAACAGCAGCTGCAGCGTCGCCAGATCGATAGGCAGAAAATACACGAAGACAAACTCGCCCTCTCCCAGAAGCTGCGTCAGCTATCGTCGCAGAAGCGCCTGAAGGAATGTGTTGATCTCTATGCATCCGCCGCCCATGATGAATTGCGTGACGCCCATCATGGAAGTATAGTGATCGATTGCTGTGCAAGATGTGGCGATGTTCGCGAAGCGGAAAGAATAGTCCGTGAAATGTTATCACAACAATCTTCTCGAAAATCGCATCATAGAGAAAAAACGCGTCAACATTCATACTTTTGGGAAGATCACAAACAGTTTTCCTACAAACAAGTTCCGATCCAGGCCTGGACGGCGTTATTGAAAGGATATGCTCATTCTGGTATGATGGCCAGGGCTTATTCATTGTTCGACCATCTTTGCAATGCACATCGGTCTGCTATTTCTTCGATCGATGGCGAAGGTTTAGAAAAGAAGAATAGGAAGAAACGCAAAACGGCTGAAGTAGAGAATGGGCCTAATGTACGCACATTCAATACCCTTCTACGTGGATGTCTATGGACTGCCACTTCTCTCACTTTTGGCGAAAGGAGCAGTGTGGACAGTGAAAATGAGCTGGTTGGTGGGGTTGTGACCGCAGGCCGAGCTTGGCTCCTCTGTAGAGATGTCAATATCACTTGCGATTCCTCCTCTTACGAATATTACGTATCAATACTCTCCCAGTCGCTGCAATGCCGAGCTGCGGAGAATTGTTTACGGAAAATGAGAAGTGAATTTGGCATACGCGATTGTATCAATGTAGGAGAGGAAGAAATTGGCCTGCCAGATGATGTGGAACCAACAATTATAGAGTCATTAGTGGTGTGTTTGGTAGCTATTGCGCGTGGCTTTGCATTGCGGGGGGAAGTAGAAGACGTACGAAGATGCGCCGAAGAAGCATTGCGTTATCTCGATTTATCTTCCGCATACAAAGGATCAGCCAGTGCTTCATTTGACCCCCCCGCTGCAATTAAGCAGACCACTGGAGGGAAAAAAGCCTGGAGGGATACCACTACTCATGTCAATTCAAGAGATGATGTCAATTCAACTGGACGACGGGAAGAATCAAATCGGTTGTTTCGAAGTCATCGACAATCTGAACTTCGATCAGAAGCGTCGGCTCTCAGGGATCTATCCCAATCACACCTAGAAAATCAAGCGGACTGCATTGCCACGAGCAATGCCTCATTTGTTGCGCAGATGATGTTGACACGTCTGCTGTATTTCTCCGGCGGTGGAACTACCGACAGGGATGCGATGAAGATAGCTCCCAGTGCGACATACATAAATGTAGAGAATGATACACAAAGGTGGATTCTTTCTTTGTGGCATAGTTTTGGGTTGAAAGAAACAGTGCAGCGATTGCTAGACGACAAACATGATGCGTTGAAAAACGTCTTTATCACTTCTTCATCCATAATGCCATCAAAACAACGCCTTTCTAGCGAATTATGCGAAAGTCTTAGAGCTCATGTAGTTGGGGAAGATAGCGTCATATGCACTAAGTCTGGGCGAATAGATTTCGCGCGTGTGTTCAAATCTTTGAATGGAAATGCTTCAGTGAGTGTGTCTGACCAGAACAAAGTTGTCCACATTGAGCTCGGCGCTGGATCTGGAGATTGGGCATGCCTGCAAGCCAAACTCAATCCATCAGATAAATACGTGACGGTGGAGCTCCGTGCTGATCGAGTTGCTCAAACGTTTACTAGATGCCTGCTTCACCAAGACCAAACGTGCGGAAAAAAAACAAATATTCCATTGATGAACGTTTGTTGTGTCGCTTCGGAGTGCGGTTCATTTTTACGTGATAGAGTGGCACATGGCTCTGTCAACACAATTTTTGTCAATCATCCAGAGCCACCGACACAAACCTACAATGATAAGAGTACCAGCGCTGAGGAACCAGCTCATATGCTCAATTCTCAAACTATCCTCTCGGCCTCACGCTGTCTTGAACCCAAAGGAAAAGGAATGCTCGTCGTGGTGACAGATAACCTTACCTACGCTCGATTCATTTGTCGATCATTGGTACGCATGTTGGAAGGAGACAATTTCGACATGCAGGGATTGTCCCCAGGTGAAGTTCGAGATTTAACACTGCTAGAATCCTTTGGCTCATCTATCCGCCTTTATGAGGGAAAGCCTTCGCTATCTATTCGTCACTATACGCCAAAATTAGTCGAGGGCGGCCATAGCTACTTTGATCGCCTCTGGCGGACAGGCGCCGGAAAGCATGCTGAGATGAGAAAGCGTTACATTATTGGTCTTCGGACGATAGGCGTCAATAGTGATCTTGACAGCAAGGGCGCAAAAGCCCAGAAACCATCAAATGACGGAGAAGAAAAGATGACGACAAAGAAGAAAGGATTCGAAAAGCAAATGCGGCGAAATGAAAGACGTTTACTCAAGAAGAAGCAGTTGGAGCAGAAGGAGGATTAAATTAAGGAAGTGGAGCCAATACTAAACTAGAAAACATAGCACTTATGGCTTGTAGTCACTAGGCATCATCCCGCAATCCTCAATGACGACGTCTACTTCTGGCTTGTCGCTCGCACCCTTGGGCACACTTTCAATCTCCCTCACAACCTCCATGCCTTCCACGACCTCCCCAAACACGACATGCTTCGAATCCAAATGAGGAGTCTCTCGACTGGTGATAAAGAACTGGCTCCCGTTCGTTCCTGGCCCAGCGTTGGCCTGAACGATTGTTTCAACAAGATTTTTGGTAGTAAGCGGTCAAGACATTGACTCGCGATAAGCGAATGGACGCACGACGGTGGCGAAAAAAATAACTCACCATTGATAGGAGACCACCTTTGGTGTGCTTAATCTTGAAGTTCTCATCGGCAAATTTTTCACCGTAGATGCTCTTTCCAATCAGTGTAAGGTGTCATGGGCAACGATGGTTTCGTTAGGATGAACTAAAAATAAGATTATCTTCGCAGCCAGCACGCTGCTAAGAAACAATGAACTCACCTCTCCTCCCGTTCCGTCGCCATTTGTAAAGTCACCTCCTTGAATCATAAAATCCTTGATAACCCTGTGAAATGTCGCTCCCTTGAAATAGAGTTGCTTTCCAGACTTCCCCATGCCCTTCTCGCCGGTGCACAGCGCCCTGAAGTTCTCCGCAGTTTTGGGGGTAACATCCGCATAGAGCTGCATCACGATTTTGCCAAGCGCTTTGTCTCCATGCTTCACGTCGAAGAATACGTGTGGATTGTCGCCCTTGGCATTGGGCAGGAGCACCCCCTCCTTATCATCGTACATGCTGACCTTGCCGAAGATCCCCCCGAACTGCTCTTTCTCCTTCTTCTTAGCCTCGGCGTTTTTGGTCTTCAGCTCCTGGATGGCCCTCCGAACGTCCTTGTTCGCGCCGTCGATCCCGTACGCCGCCATGAGGTCGGCCTTCGCCGCATTCAAGTCCCCGGCTTGCATCCTCGCATAGCCCCTGCGATACAAGACCTTGACGTTCGTCTTCGCCTCCTCCGGGGCCTTCTCGAAGACCTTGTTGCAGCAAACGATAACGTCCGACCAGCTCTTACCCTTGACGTAGCACATCGCGGCATTCGCCATGCACTTCACGTAGACGTCCCTCTCCTGGTCGGGCAGGGGCTCGTCGCCCTCCTCCTCGTCGACGAAGTCCGCGGCCTCCTTGTACAGGACCGCCGCGGTCGCGTGATTCCCCGACGTGAACTCCCTCGTGCCGTCCTCCTTCAGCACCGTCGCTTTCGCCAAACGCTCCTCCGGCGACATCTAGTGCGCAAGCGAACAACGATGAACGACGACGACGACGAAGAAGAAGACCGATAATGACGAATGGGAAGGAATGAGAATATATCGATATCGACAGTCGACCCATCGATGGACGAGTAAGCCCCTCGGCCAGGATCGCACGCACTCACCTCCCACCGTTCCTTCTCCTTTTCCTTGAATCCGAGCAGCTCGACGTCGAAATTCAGATTCGAGTTCGCCGGTATGTTCGCGCCCATCCCCTGGCTGCCGTACCCGTAGTCGCTTCGAATGGCGAGCCTGGCCTTCTCGCCGACTTTCATCGACGCGAATCCTTCGGGGGGAGGGGGGCGATGTGGATATCCGGCGTTTAGCGAAGATAAGAACGCCTGACCATTTCGGACGAACGAGTTCCTTCCACGCACTCTTCCAACCATCTACCTAGGTAGTAGGTAGAGAGATAGGTCACATCAAAGAGTAGGTCATCTCAACTAACTCACCTTCGTCCCACCCCTTGATGACCTGCCCCTGCCCGATCGTGAACTTGAACGGCTTCCCCCGATCGAGGCTGCTGTCGAACTTCGAACCGTCCGACTCGAGCGTGCCGGTGTAGTGGGCGGTGACCTCCGATCCGGGAAAGGGAGGGCCGATCGCACCCTCCGGCGCGGCCTCGAGTATGGTCTTCATCACGCCGCCGTCCTGGGCGACGCTGACGTCGATGGCATCGCTCGTCATGGCGGGGAGGGGGGGGGGGGGTAAACTTCGAGAGAGGAGGGGAGGAGAGCACTTTTGTTGGGGCGTGGGCGTGGGGATGGAGCGGAAAAAGAAATGAGTCTCCGCTGAGATTCTTAGAGAGTTAGGACGCCATCCACGAGATTTCGATGGAAACAGTGTGGGCGCGGGTTTTAGCAGGTAGGTTGCGGTTCTTTGGTGTTGGCGGGAAGGATCTTCTCATCTGCCCGCCATTTTTTGTTTCCGTGCCGCCGCCGCGCCGCCACGCCACGGCCGCTCACACACAAACATTTTTTGGAACAACACACGTCTGGATCGGAGGGCGGGGTCGGACAATCGACGACTTCGTTAGACTTTCGACATCGCATTTACTTAACGACGAAATGGCGCAGATGCGACTGATCGCGGCGAGGGCGGCCCAATCGCCGTCCGCCAGGCGATGGGGCGGGATGATGCGACCCCCTCCCGCCGCCCGCGCACCCCGTGGCATCGTTCCCGGCGTCCTCCTCCGTTCGTCGTCGTCGTCGTCGTCGTCGTCGTCGTCGTTCGGACGACGCATCGTCGCTCGCCACGGCCGTCACGTTCCCGCGTGCGAAGCGACGACGTGGCGTCGAAAGGCGACCCGTCCCTCGATCGCGCGATGCGCGTCCGCCGACGCGACCGCCGACGGCGACGACAACGGCGACGACGACGGCGACGGGCCCGCGCGCGCCGCCCCCGTCGTCCAGAAGGACGAGATGGAATTCCAAGCGGAGACGCGACAGCTCCTCGACATCGTGACGCACTCCCTCTACACCGACAGGGAGGTGTTCTTGCGCGAGCTCGTGTCGAACGCGAGCGACGCGCTCGAGAAGCTTCGGCACCTTCGAGCCGCCGGCGGCGTCGGGGGCGGCGACGGCGTCAAGGACGGCGACGACGACGACGGCGGCGGGGGCGGCGTGCCCCTCGAGATCAGGATCGAGACCGACGAGGCCGCCAACACCCTCACGATAACCGATACGGGCGTCGGCATGACGAGGGCGGAGCTGGTATCGAACCTCGGAACTATCGCGCGCAGCGGCTCCAAGGCGTTCGTGGAGGAGATGAAGCACAAGGAGATTGCGCGGGACGCGGGCGACTACGATCCGTTCGGGCAGGGGATCATCGGCAAGTTCGGCGTCGGATTCTACTCGGGATTCATGGTCGCGGACAAGGTCGACGTGCGGTCCCGATCCGCGGGTAGGATCGGCGAGGGAGGTGGAGGGGGGGGTGGGGACGACGGCGACTCCGCCGTCCTTTGGGAATCCACCGGCACCGGCAGGTACACCCTCTCCGCACTATCCCCCGACGTCCGACAGGATCGAGGAACGTCCGTGGTGCTGCACCTGAAGCCGGAGCTGTCGCAGTACTCCGACGAGTCCACCGTCGAGTGCATACTCAAGAAGTATTCCAACTTCGTGGGATTCCCCATTTACCTCAACGGCAATCGGGTGAACACCATCGAGGCGATATGGCTCCAGGATCCAAAGACCGTGGACGAGGGGAAGCACTCGGACTTTTACAAGTACGTCAGTCACATGTACGACGAGCCTTTGTCGACGTTGCACTTTCGCATGGACGCCCCCCTCGACATCAAGGCGCTCATGTACATACCGAGCTTCCACCAGGAGAAGTACGGCATGGGACGGATGGACCCGGGCGTGTCGCTTTACTCGCGCAAGGTCCTAGTCGAGCCCAAGTCCCCCGACATACTCCCGGAGTGGTGTCGGTTCATCAAGGGCGTGGTCGATTCGGAGGATCTTCCGCTTAGCATATCGAGGGAGAAACCGCAGGATTCGGCGCTCGTTGGGAAGATGAGGAAGGCGCTCACGAGGAAAATCATATCGCATCTGTCAACGATGATGAGGTAAGTTTTGTTTTGGGTGTCGCTATGGCGCAAGTTCCTTGTGTATCATTCGACAAATCGAACCTTCGCTATAATTTTACCGTCTTGTCATGGTATACTCATCACTTCTATTTGTCGCTAAACACTCTAACGACAGGAAAGACACGGAGAAGTACAAGGATGAATTCTACAAAGAATACTCCTACTTTCTCAAGGAGGGCGTCTGTCATGACTTCGACTCTCAACAAGCACTCTCAAAACTCCTCTACTTCGAAACGTCCAAGGGGATGGCGGGGGAGCTCGTTTCCCTGGATGAATACGTCTCGCGCTGTCCTCCGGAATCCAAGGATATCTACTACCTATTTGCTCCGTCGAGGGAGCTGGCGCTCCAGAGTCCCTACATGGAGGGATTCTCAAAGAGCAAGCGCGAGGTAATCTTCGTCTATTCCGCCATCGATGACTTCGTCATGGCCAATTTGAAGACTTTCGAGGGACGGAATTTGCTGAGTGCCGATAGGAGTGAGGTGGACCTACCTCAGTCTGACGGTGACGATAGCGATGCCGATAAAGACGGGCAGGCTGAAAAGGACGATGCCTCTCCCTCCGGCAAGTCACTCTCGACAGCGGAAGCCGCAAAGTTTTGTTCCTGGTTCCAAACCACCCTGTCGACCAAGGTTTCGAAGTGCAAAACCACCAATCGACTTTCGTCCTCTCCAGCCGTTGTCACTGACAACGAATCGGCAGCCATGCGTCGGATGATGCGCATCGTTGAGACACAGGAGGGTGGCAGTTCTTCCAGTGCTATGCCCCTGCCAAAGCAGACCGTCGAGATTAATCCGAATCACGAGATCATCATCGGTATGAACAGCTTGAAGGATACCGATCCGATCCTGGCGCAGGTTCTTGCGGAACAGGTCTTGGACAACTGCTTGGTAGCTGCAGGGCTCTTAGATGATGGAAGGAGTATGCTGCCCAGGCTGAATGACTTGATGCTTTGTGTTGTCAAATCCAGTATTGACATGAGTAAAGGAAGTCATGAGAAGGTACAGGACGAAGATGCAATGAAGGAGCCCCGGGTCTTGAAAGATGAATCAAATGATGATAGGACAAAAAATGACCATAATTGACCACGTATAATCTAATGATAAAACTGCAATTGACGCACAAAATTTACCCATTGTGGGGCAGTAGCAACAGGAGGAATGACCATGATAGAGATCCGTGCACAAAAATAACGATGACGTGGAAAGGCGACCACGAAGAACAAGCATGAGTCAATATTCTTTTATTACTAAGTATTGCATCAGCCAACCATCACATCAATGATGGCAACCGATCAGAGCAATAATTGAGACAGGCTGAATTTCCCTTCTCGACTAGTGATCATTTGCAATATAATGGCTACTTCGAGCACCCACGCCCAGTAGCACAGCCACGACAACAAGCCTCATCCTCCAGATGGACCGAAACCTTATGCCTCCGTTCTCTGTAGTATGAATAGAGCACGCTGTCCCTGATTACATTTTTGAATAGATCATCAAATTGTTCATCAACATTGCGTGGTACATCATCAAAAGATGTTGGCTTCTCCAAGCTCGCAGCATTCTCACAAAAACGAACAACAAATCGTACCCAAGCATCAACTTTTTTGTAGTTTGCTGTGGCTGAATGCTGCCGAAATTCAATGGTAGTTTGTCTCTCAGTGATGAGATTCTGTAGATTTAACTTAAAGTAGCGTCGGTCTCGTACATGGGGAGGATTCATGACTTCAGCTAGGTCTTTGTAGTTTTTGCACAAACCAAGAGTGGTCAAGACTCCTTCTTCATCCTTGTTAAGTACTTCCATAGCCAATTTCATGTTACTGTTGAAGAATTCATCCGAGTATGGGCTTCCCGTCCTCCGTGAAATAGGCAACATGGAATCAATAGCTTTCTCGTACTTCACAAACGACTGGCAAATTTTGATCAGGTCGAATATTGAATATTGTGCCACATCAAAGTGAACGTGAAACCCCATACTCTTATTGACCGTGACACCAACCTTTGAAACTCTTCGAAGGACTTGTTCCGTCATTTGAAGGCCTGCCTCTGATTGAAGAACAGGGCTTACAAGTTCAAATTTGTTGCAATTGGGTTGAGATGGGTTACAGCTGAGACTATTGTCGTCGACTAGTTTCCAATTTTGTGAAGTTCTTTTGACATCGCTCCAGGTGCTGTCAATATTCTCAACAACAATGCCATCGCATGACAATGCCCGTGCAACTTCATCTCTCGTTATATGGCCACTGGCACTCATCTCCAACTCAATTCCAAACCTAGCGTGGGGACGGATTTCCATCATACTCGGGCGAGGTTCATGAAGAACAGTTTTCTTTATCCGAAATACGAAGAATTTTGCATCAAGAGTATCTATTGGTTCATCGTTAGCATAGCGAGGCACAAAGCCTGGAAAGATGGCAGAATCGAAGTCTTCATACCACTCTAAACAAAATCCTGCATGCTGCGAAACATTCATCACGTTCCACTTGGAGAACTGGTTTGCTTCAAGAGTAAATCCGACCTCTAATTGCGCCTCAGTTTGCATCATTGACCGAAAGAATGCTGCTGCACTATGAAAAAATCCTCTAATGAGGGCTTCATTGTCTTCATCAGTCGCACTACTACCGGCAACGGGAAAATTCCACGCGCATTTTGTAATAGTTCGGTTCATCAAATATCTATTTTGATGAAAATGAGCAAGCTCTAGGATTGATCGACCTCCCAATGTGATTCCTGGCGGTTTCCCCAAGGCTTCAAGTGATCGACCGATGCCGCAACTCCCAAGGAGCAAAATAGAAGTTGAATCTTGACAGAACCATGCCAGTGCTCCACCGTGAAACTTCCCGTAGATAGGAGGGATCATCGCGGCTTCACTAGTGGTATCTGCTCTCTCTTCGTTGTGAGAATATAAGCATCTTCGATTGGTGCATCCCCCCCCACTAAGGTGAAACCTGCAAGGAGGTCGGGATGCAGAGGGAGAATGAGAATTCAAACAATCATTGCCAAATTGACAATTTCCCATTAGATGGTGGATGCAGGCATACGAAGTCTTCATTTGATCGTTTCCTCTAGAAATTTTTTTCTGGCCTTGAAGTTCAACTAGAGTCCTTAGCGAAAGATCTCTGCCCTTGGTGTGGCCATAAACAGACGAAAAAACATGCTGTCGCTTCTCAACCAATATATCTCTGTTCCATGCTGGCTCCAAAGGTTGGCATTTCAGCCACTCAGGGTCAAAGTCATTTCGGTATAGTGTTTTCAAGGTAACTTCCATGTTCTGAGTCATTGATTTCACTGCGCTGGGGTTGATGAAATGCTCACGACACCAGTCGCTGTGTGCAATGTCCATTTAGGGTGTCCACGAACCAATATTGTGGGAAAATTTATCATTGCGAGACAACGAGTATTTGCCAAAAAAATGACTCGGAGCACTAGCGCCACTTTGCCCCGTGCAATTGTCGAAGTGTTCTTTCATTTCATGACGTCGGATTTTGTTCCAATGAATGGACCAAAAGACGTATGCTGCAAGATGAGCGATCGCCACTGACTTTGGATCTTTCACATCAACCTCAGGAAAATAGTGGCTGAGATTGATTTTGTTCGCATCGTCTGCTCCAAACGCTGTGATAATTGGCATAGGTTTTGCACTAGTGATCGCCATAAGAGCAAGAGTTTCGTGAAGGAGTCCCTGCTTAGCACCATACACAACGGTTCCAGCCTCTTCCACTGTAAATGGCATTGCTGATATCAATCTTCCGTGTTCGGACAGGATTAATTTTCGCTTTCGAGAGATAACTTTAAAGAAAAGATGTCAACGTTAGAGTCTACCTGGTGATGTACCAAAATTAGTTCGTTCAAAAAACTCACTGGCCTCTCTACATGCGCCAACTTTGATCAGGTATTCTATGGCGTCCGTGACATGGGCTACGGGCGGAGGGTCAATGCATTTCTTCAGAAGCGCTTGGGGATCAGACATGATCTTGTTCTTTGACGATAGGAGGGACAATACCTCATCGCGGCACGATGACAAACGTAGCTGCGGCTGCTCCCACTCTTCCATATCGTTGTTATAGAAACTCTGATATACGAGACGAAACACTTTGCCACTGCAAGTCCTTCCTGTTCGTCCCCGTCTTTGATCGCATATGGCCCTTGACGCCCATACTGTAGCTACATCCGGTTGAGAGCGCCGAACATTCCATTTCACATCAAGGGCGCGACAGGTATCAATAACGCATGTAACATTGGGAATGGTGATAGAGGAGTCGGCAATGGCGGATGCCAGCAATACCTTCCGCTTCCTCCCAGCCAAGGTAGAGCCACATTCCATTGACTTAAGGCAGTCTTCAACATCCACCGATGAATGCAAAACGTGCAAGTCAAAATGGACGAATACGCCAAGAATATTGAATATTTGTTCTAATTGACCTATGAAATTGCAGTCATGGCAGATGGTGTCGAGGTGTGAGAGACAAGGCGCAAGATGAGAAATAAATACAACAACGAGTCAATTACTTACGATATGTTGGAGCGAATACCAAAAAGATCGCACCAGGTGACTCTTCTTCATGTAGATGATTTGCCAGTGACATGATGCAAGTCAGAAGCGGATCGCTAAACGCCTTCCCTTTATCAACACTATTTAGCTCCTCATCGGGGTCTTTTTTCATATCGCTACAGTAATCAATGTAGTCCTCCTCATGCGCATTTGCAGACCCGGCAAGAATTCTTGCAATATCCTCCAAATAATATGTCTTCACTTTGGCATAAAATGAATCAATACTATTGGCGGTCTGTATTGGAATTGTATCAACATAATCACACCCCGGAACGCCACGAAAGAACGAAATGTACTGGCTGTGATTGAACGTAGCGCTCATAAGCACCAGCTTCAAATTCGACCGCGGGTGCGCAATCATGAATTCTTTGATTATGGTGAGCACGAGGTCACTTTCACAGCTCCGTTCGTGGCTGAAAATATCGGTGACAAGGACAAATGAAAAGTAGATACATGAGTCAAAGACGAACGGGCATACATCAAACGCAAAGCAGCACAACGCAGACCTTACCACTCGTCGATGATGACTACTTTGTACTTCGTGAGGGCATCGAGCCCGCGACCCTTCAGCTCCTCCAGCAGAACCCCCGATGTCGAGTAAACAAGTTTGGTATCGTGGTTCGCCATCTTGTCTTGGCCAACGTGATACCCCACCTCCTCCTCACCCAATGCCGCCCCTCTCTGCTTGGCAACGTATGACGCCACCGCCACCACAGCCAGACGACGAGGCTGCGTGCAGAGGATGGGGTTTCCAACGCCTTCAAGTAGAACTTGCGGAATGATGGAGCTCTTCCCTGAATGAGGGATTTGCGAAGAGGATGACACTTAATTTGGGAGTTGTAAGACATGACAAGTATGTTACGAGCCACACGAATATACTCACCGCATCCTGTTGGACCAACAATTATCGTGAGCTTGTTGGCAGTGATTTTCTCGATAACACGCCGTTTGACGGAGGAGGGCAAGGCAGCCTCATTCGTCATTTTGCAGCAAACGAATCAGATGATGGGCGGAGATGGGAGGAGGGTGCCGTCATGAAAACGATTCCCAGAGAGAGAGAGTGCGGTGGTGGAGGAAGTCAAGGCCCGCCGGCTGATTGCTGGCAGCCGCGAAGGGCCAGGCGGCACAAAATTACTGTACTACTATTACTACTCCTACGTCGTACTGTATGTACCGCTGAGTTGTAAAACCATGGACAACGTTATCCTGAACATTTACGATCTCCTCCCGGAATCTCGATCACGGCAATCACCGTCGTCATCGCATCCGCCGGCCGCGATATCGAATCTTTTCAGTGCAGTGCTCGCGCCGATGGGCTTTGGTACGTAGGAGGATTTTTTGTGAATTTTTATAAGCACTACTACACTATGTCGCGATCGCGGTGCTTCCCGTCGCTGCTGCAATCCATCGCGACATTGACGTTCGGACCTTTTTTCCTTCGCCGTGATAGGGGCGTATCACACCTCAATAGACGTTCGAGGATTCCGATATCAATTCGGGGCGAACGTCGGCATTTCCCGGACGGCCTCCCGGGGGGACTCGGCGGATTCAAATCGATTCGTGCCGCCGAACGGCGCTTATCGGGAATCGATCGTGCTCGGCCAGACCTGGTGCGAGCAGGGAGAGATCAACGCGATCGTGCAGAGGATGAAGGACGAAGGTTTCAGGGGCGATACCTACCATCTCGTGAAGAGGAATTGTAACCATTTTAGCGAGACGTTTGCCATGGCATTGATTTTGGGGAATGAGCTATTGGAAGAGGTGAACGGTGATGTACGAACACTGGACAAGTTTCCCGCGTGGGTGAATAGATTAGCGCGCATCGGATCATCGTTGGGTAACGAAGATATGAATGCAGCATGCGATGTGGTGGCGGAGGCAAGGGTTGCAGCTGGAGCGAGAGGGAAGGTTGGTTGGGATTTCGCTCCATCTTCTTCCAAAAGTAACGATGGTGCCAAAGGTAGTACTGCCGATCGAAGTAGATCACTGAAGAAGGAGCTCACTGACAAGCAGAAGATGGCACTTGCAAAGCTGAAAAGCTCAAAATGAGTGCGCGCATTGTGTATGGTGTAAATAATGCGTCGGAATATTCTTTAACTCCTTGCTGTTGCAGGAGGGTGATGGTTCTCTGCAATCTAAAGGTATATTAAAATGGGCCCTCGCCACCTCTCAAAATATAGTGCAAGCACTTTTCTCTACTCTGTTCATCAATTACCCCCTCCGCTAATCTTCTCTCTAAATGGTGAATTAGTACTTCGGCTGACATCCACCTTATCCTTCCATTGGGACTCTCTTGCCGATGCAACCCATCAGATAAACGAATGGAAAAACTTTTAATGTTGCTTCACATCCATTGGAATGAATTAGATGCTCAACTCGCAGTATTCCGATACCCTCATTCTTTCGTTCGCGTGGAAGAGACACTATCTTTGATATCATCTCATCCACCAATTTATTCAGTGACATATGACTTGATCCCTTACAAATACAAATGATGCTGGGGATGTTTTCGAGCATCCATGGCAAATGAGTTCTGAATTTTGTTGTATACTAGTAGGCGGCATTGAAGGTGGGTGAGTAGGGCTGCTCTTCCGTGGTAGGTCAGACCGACAGCTTTCTCAGGTATATCCGTTTGTCCCAATCCGCCAAAGAAGGATCCCGCGGCTCCCTCGTGATGATTATTGTTGTCAAGGAGATTCATGGGGTGTACTTGTAGTCCAGGAACAGGGAAATTTTGCCGCCACGACTGTTCCAGCATCCCAAATGACGTGATCGGCTCGTGCCTACGAAGCCAAGGATCACTCAAAGATTGAATCGATGAGGTTTACTGCATCTACTCTGCTTTCTCTCGTGAAGACATGAACCTCATCCCATGTCATCCACCTTGATTCTATGCTATCATCATCTCCAGGAGGACAATTTAGAACGCTCTTTGGCATGGCGTCATGGCCATCATAATTTTCGGCACTTCCATCAATCCACTCTCCGAGAAAAATGAAACGTATTCGCCCAGGAGATTGCTCATATATCAGATTACGCACACACATTAGATTCAAAAGAAAAAGAATATGATGAAGAGAATGTGGAATGACGCTGAAGGAACCTGTGAGATGTTATGTGAAATGTTGGATGAGGAGATGAACGAATCAAGACGGTTGGTCAAGTGTGCTTCAACATCTGCTAATAAAGCTATGGCATCTGCCGAAAAGTCTGCGAAGAGAGCGTCAATTCTGTATACTAAATTGAAGTCAAGTGTGAGTCTAATCAACGAGTTGAAAGATGACATCAAGGACAAGACTATGATGATTAATGAGTTACAACAAAAGGTTGATGAGTATGAGTAATTGACTAGATGGAGCATGAGTATGAAGACGCTTGTCAGTGTTATCAAACACATAGATTCCATCGAAACTTACTACACTGCTATCATTGCAAAGAACACACCCCAACATGTGATGGAGCAGTGGGTAAAAAATAAAACTTGTGGTGAATATATGTTGGTCCCCAAATTGGAAAAACTCCCAAACCGCTAATGGGATCCCCAAAGTGGAAATAAAAATTTTCGCGTCTATTTCCAGTTTGGGGATCCCATTAGCGCTAATGGGACCCCGATTTGAGTGCCATTCCAATTTGGGGATCTACGCGCGTTTTCCCGAATTGGAAAAACTCCCTTAGCGCTTATGGTTCATGACTGAACAATCCCCAAACCGCTAATGGGATCCCCAAATTGGATATGCGGTTTGGGGATCCCATTAGCGGTTTGGGGATTCATGTCACGCGGATCCCCAAACCGCTAATGGGATCCCCGAATTGGATATGCGGTTTGGGGATCCCATTAGCGGTTTGGGGATTCATGTCACGCG
>JALLAZ010000011.1:0-42992 GCA_036939755.1 Stephanodiscus triporus
TCCTAGTCTGCAGAGTATTGAAAACATACTCGATAGCTCCGTCACATGACCAATATGGGGCTCGAAAGACTACATGATGCCCACGATGGGCTATCCAATGCAGCACCACCGGACGACGATGGATGTTCAGATTATCCATCGTCAGAACTAACGATCTCCCAAGGCGATTCTGATCAAGCCAATCAAACAACTCCAACAAAAAGTTGTAGAACCAAAAGAGATCGGTTCCCCCTTCAACGAAGCACCTGTGAAATGAGAATATGGCTCACACTCCCCTCCCCCTTCTTATACTTACCCCTCGCATTGCTCCTTTTCTCTTGAATCACCTTCACATACTTCCTATTCTGGGACTCCAATTTGTAATTGCTCTCGTCGAGATCAATTACATCCCGGGTGCTCTCGCCCAAAACTCCTTCCGGGTACTCCGCGTGCCAGTACAGCTCGCGCTTGTACAGATTGATATCAGAATTGGCACAGTTGGAGGTCGTCAAGCCAACCTTACGATGCAACCCGAGCCTAATCTCGGCACGACCAATCTGGGAACGAGAATACGGCGGATTGATGGGGTTCATGTTGTGCACATATGCACGTACCTCGTCGATGTATGCCTTCGGATGAACCATCCGATAACCACTGTGAGATTGACAAGATCCTGCCCGTTGACCTCCTGCTCGGAGATGCAGTTGCCCGTTGCCCACTTACACAAGGTGGTTCCCTCGCCATTGAACAGCTGGATTCATTGCCGGCAGGTTTTCCAACAAGGGAACTGCTTCTGGTTCCTCAGCTTGACAATCCACGGAGAGTTCTGCACGTCGACTCCGTTTTGCCAGAGGGACATGACCTGATCCCTCATTTCGGGTGGATAGGCGTTCCCCCCCCGGCTAGGATAATTAGGAGGGCGGATGGGTGGACGACGTATGACAATATCCTTATCCGCAAACATGGAGAGCGTCGGATCCAACAGGCGGCGGCAGGGGGGGTCGACAACGGTGGTGTCGATTCGACGGCTCGTGGCGGCCGCGGCAGTGAAAATGAAGCGGTGCCGAGGGGGTCGATTGTCGATGGGGTCGAGAGGGAGCGACTGACTGCACGAAGGACGTCGACTCCGGATGATGGGCAACGGCGGGGGAGAGTGTCGTGTTCGGCCGTGCGGGTGGGGGCAGAAATATTATGGTTGGCTCTTTTCTCCTCACTTCAGCATACTTCTGTAGAGAGCCTGTAAAAGGAATCATACGGCGAAAAAAAAGAAGATATTTCCTGCCTCAAGTGGGAAATATCCCACTTGAGGTGGGAAAAAACTCAGTTTTGCTTCCTGGACAATTGTACTGGGCACTGTACTAACTACCCCAATGAAGTTTTTCAATATTTTACTCTCATCGGTTTGATATGTCATACCCCTATTGTTATTAGGGGCCTTAGCGTGGACCCAAGCCCTTTCTCAGTGAATTGACAATGAAAAAAAACTAAAAAAAAACTGGTGTTGGTATGTCCAATTGCTAATACTATTGGCCGCAATTCTCTCCTGGCGGCGGCTTACTTTTTGTCCCACCCATGCTTGCACCACACCATCGGACAAAAATTGGTGAAGTTACCCTACCTGCAAAGAAGTTTTGGCACTGTGCATACTCTAAATGTAAGCAGGATTTTTTGTAGGCACGCTAGCTATGGTATGGTGGATGTTTAGAGTAGCAGGCGACCTAGCTAGGTATGCACCTATTTGAACCTTCTTCCCCGCGGCGGGCTGAAAATCCAACCCCTAAACACACACAACTGATTCCAATGAAGGTGAGCGCGCGCAGGCCGCGTCGCGACAAGACTTTTTTTGGAAACAAAAAAAAACAAGGTTGTTTCGCCATCAAACCACCACCACCACCACAGCAACAACGACAAAAAAGGTCCAAGCCATGGAGGATAGGATTGCCGCGGCGGAGGCCGAGGTGAGAAATTCCACGGCAACAAGCGGCGAAAGGAGTCGATCGTCGAATCTTCGTAAGGATTAATCCTTCGCGTCAATTTCCATGCTTGAATTTTGGCGGTCCATTTGTTTTGAATGTTCCAAAACACCCCGGGCCCGAAATATTGCCATGCGTTGGATGGGCGGGGGAAATCAATTGGATGCGACCTTTTCGTATCAAAGATACCAACGGAGGGAATCGATCGTAATCATTCGCCATTGGAGGACGCCGGCCGCTTCTAGCAACATTTTTTTTAACTCAGTGTGCTCCCGGTTCTTTTCATTCAACTCTCGTCCCTCCCCCCCCGCCCCCCCCCTCCTCTCTCCGCATCCAGGTGGCCAAACTAAAAGAACAGATAGAAAGTGTACGCGCGCAGAAAAAGAACACCTCCATGGGCAAGGTGTCCGCCGCCCAGGCCCCCCTGCGGGAGATTCGGAAGCCGATCAAATTGCGCCGGACGCTCAAGGGGCACTTCGGCAAGGTCTACGCCATGCACTGGTCCGGCGATTCTCAGACCCTCGTCTCGGCGTCGCAGGACGGCAAGCTCATCATATGGGATGCGCTGACGACCAACAAGGTCCAGGCCATCCCCCTCCGCTCGTCGTGGGTAATGACTTGCGCCTTCGAGCAGTCGAGGGGGAACCTCATCGCCTGCGGCGGCCTCGACAACGTCTGTTCGATTTACAACATCCAGCAGACGACCACGAACTCGCGTGCGGCGAAGGAGCTGGTGGCACACGACGGCTACCTCAGCTGCTGCCGTTTCGTCGACGAGGGTCACATCGTTACGTCGTCCGGTGACTCGAGCTGCATATACTGGGACGTGAACAGCGGCGACGTCCTCAAGACCTTCACGGACCACAAGGGCGACGTGATGTCCGTGGCGATCAGTCCCGACAACTCGAACATCTTCGTTTCGGGGAGCGTGGACACAACTGCAAAGGTTTGGGATCTGCGGATCGGCAAATGCGTCCAGACACACACGGGGCACGCTCAGGACATCAATTCGGTGGCGTTCTTTCCCGATGGCCACGCCTTCGGGACCGGTTCCGACGACTCCTCCTGCCGTTTGTTCGACATGAGGTGCTACGGCGAGGTGAATAAGTTCAAGAGCGACGCCATCACCGCCGGAATCACGTCCGTGGCATTCAGCAAATCGGGGCGGCTCATGTTCGGGGGGTACGACGACTTCAACACTCACGTCTGGGATACGTTGTCGGACTCTTCGCAGGTCGCATACTCTGTGCCGACGCCGCACGAGAATAGGGTGTCTTGCTTGGGCGTCAATGGGAAGGGAGATGCCCTATGCACGGGATCGTGGGATACAAATCTGAAGGTGAGATTTGTTGTGCGTCAAGTGCGTTTTTCAATCGATGTCTCCCCCCTCATATTATTTTGCCGCTCTCCAATAAAATAGATTTGGGCGTAATCGAACCCTTCGTTGGAATGCAGTCCATGGTGACTATTTCAGAGCTCGCAACAAAAGGATATCCATGTCATGATTCGATGGCGACTATCCTCGCACGCAACGAAATTGAGTTGGTGCTTTGATTTTCTTTTCGTGATTCACAAATAAATTTAGTGGCAGTGTCTACTAGTGTTCATGTGTGTATGGTGAAATAATTACTCCGCTTGCGTCGTGCTTTCATTCCACCAGCCAATGAGTGTGGACTAAAATAGAGTTTACTGTATAAATTGGTCCGCGCGGCCTAGTGTTCATTGTTTCGATTGATTCTTACAGAGCCCTCGCCAAGGAGTGCGTAACGAAGACGATGTCGGAGCCCACTACCACGATACGGTGCCAGAAGCAATGATGAGCTGTTGGGCAAATTCTGCCAATAGTCCACTCCCAAGGAGACGTGTAATTTGGGACTGTATTACGCTAGTGACGGGAAATTATGGCGTGCAACTGTCTGTAAACGTTTGATGAAGAAGGATACCCCTCAATGACAGTAACCCCAGAATGATTAACCCTTAACCCGCTTGCCAATGATAATGGCATTTTCTTGGATGAATTCTCGGGGCATTAGAGATGATCACGGCAACAAATATATGTGCGCGTTTTTTTAGTAACCACAACACTATTTTTCTTATACTGTTAGTAACAAGCTATTCATGTGTTGCTCCATTTTGGACGCCAGGTCCGAACATTCCGTTGCCTGAATTTATGCACAAATGATTGGTTTGCGGGTTTGTGGTGATGACTGAATCTCGCACTAACAGACACACTTACATGCTTTGAATCGAATGTCGATTGGATGTTCCTATTTCTCTGCAGAAGCCTCACACAACGCTCATACCTCTGTTTCACATATTCCCTCCTCTTACTGTCAATTCGCTTCGTCAGCGCATCCATCTTTGCATTATGTTTCTTGGCCAAATTACGCTCTCTCTTTATCATCAAGTCGTCAGTTGACTCCATTTTTGACCGCTCCTTCTCTTCAAGTGCATCTGATACCAATTTTGACTGCTGAGCTTCTTGATAGCTTTGCCTTTTTGCCATGAGCAGTTGCCTCTCTCGGTATTGAATCAAATCCCTAGACCACTTCTTGGGTTTTGAATTGTCTGTACCTAATACTTGTGATTTCAATAACGATAGCTGCTCTTGGTGAGTTCGACTGAGCTCAGCGATGCGGTCTTCGGACCGTCGTTCAAATTCTTTCATAAATTCATCCCATGCTAGTTTGATTTTTGCGAAGATGAATGATATTGCGCAGAGATGGATATTATTTGTGAGATGAGAAGTGCGTGCAAAATCCATAAGAGCTACCTAGAGTATACTTACACTTTTGGTACTCTCCAAACTGCTTCTCGTGAGCCATGACGAGTCTTTCGCGATCGCGATTGTGCTTCCGCCTCAACACTTCGATTTGTCTTGCCTCTTCATCCTTACGTAGGCATAGCTCGTGCTCCATAAATTCTTTTGCTAAGAGATATTTCCCTTCCTCGTTGCATCGTTTTTGGTATTCGTGCAGCAAGCGAAGGAAGTGGTACCGCAGCGACACAAGAAGACCTTCTTTTCTACATTCGTCTTCTGCCTCGTCGATTAACAGCTTCCTGCCATGGTCTAATATTGTTAAGAAGGATATCGATTTCGATGACGAATCCACAGAAGCTGACAACGCCTGGAACTCCTCGATGGCACGCTTCATACAAGATCGCTCATGGTGATTTCTTCCCAAGTCATTGATGATGGCGAGACAAACGACGGAAGTAGAGACATCTTCGTCATCGTCTCTGTAATAGTTGAATAGAGAGCGCAGCGCCCTGTATGGTCATGGAAGGAGTGTTTGAGTAGTGCATATTAAAGGGGGAAGTGAGAGTTTGTAAAGGTATTACCATGATTTAACTCACCTGGTTTCGTTGAGCGTAAAGTATTGTAATTGAGAAGAAGTAGTCATCTTTTAAGCCCAAGCTTCTCAATATTATCAAATAAAGAGAGAGAGTGCGAAACGCCCAAAGGCAGGAAGGAGTGTTTTTGGAGTTACGACATTGTACTTGTGATATCGTAAAACTTGGGGAGTTGAGGGGGGAATATCGGCATGCGCGCGCGAAAAGTTTTGCCCTCCGTCCCCCCACTCTTGCCGCAGACCCTCCAGCCTTGTTGTCGTAAACCCTACGAAAAGTTTCTGCGACTTTCCAGCAACGCATCATTGATCAACCGTTCGATGTTCCCCAAGACCCGTCCGAACAGATCGTGATGCCGCAAAAACCCCTCCAAGTCCTCCCTCTTCTCCACTATGTTCACATCCCCTCCGTACTTTCCGTTCGTTATCTCCTTGTCGTTCGTGATGTGCTCGTTGCCCTCTCTCACCTTCGCGCGGTACGACGATTCGTACTCCGCGGCTATCCGCTCCTTCACGTCCCGGGGGGACGAGTCGCCGAGCGCGAAGTCCAGGAAGCGTATCGTCGCCGCCCGCGGTTCCCGGGTGAATTCCTCCATGGAGAGGGTCATGACCTGTATCATCCTGCCCTTCGCGTCAGGCACGACGTGCCGGGAGAGACGTATCTGATCCTCTAGTTGCATCGCCTGCCGGAGCTTGACGACGTTGTTCGCCATGCGCACGATGTCCCCCCCCGTCATGCCCTGTCCCATCATGTGCGTCGTGGCCATCGACAATGCGCTCTCGGGATCCAGGTGTCGGAGGTGGGTATAGTAGCTCCACGGCCTCTTATCCTCCCTCGCCTCCTTCCTGGTCCTGTACAGCCCCACGCATATCCCCCGTATCGCGTCGAAGTCGTCATATCGCATGATCGGATCGTCGCCCGAGAGCAGCGTCGGCCTAACAAGGTCTCGATACCCCTGCGTCCCGAACCACAATTCCTCCGTGCACGGATCGACGTCCTTCACCCACAGCTCCGGCGTCGGGTACTGCGCGTGGTATATCCAGTTGCTCACCGCTAGGGAGAACGGATCGCGCACCAAGTGCACGACCTTGATCCCGAGCTTCTCCCTCCTCGCACGCGCATTCGTGCCGCGCCCGTCGTCGTCGTCTTGCTCGTCCTGTCGCAGCAAGTGCTCGACGAGGACCGCCGCGTCGCAGAAGAAGTCGGGCGCGGCCTGGACGGAGATCACGCCCGGACTCAGCACGACGGAGCGCGGACACCCCGTGTCCTCCTCGTGCATGCGCCTCTCGAAGGCGTTCTCCATGCCGTCCGAGACCGGATAGTCGCCGTCGGTCCCGTCGACGAGGAAGTCGCGAAGCTGGCGGGAGAGGTGATGTCCCGTCTTGTGGTAGTGCACGATCAGGTAGGCGTAGGAGCCGGGATCGAACGACGCCCCCCCCCCGCGGTCTTCGATCCGTCGGACCGCGACGTTCTTCGCCGTCGGGGATTCGTCGCCCACCTCGACGAACGATCCGTGCGACGGCGGCGGCGGCCGTCGTTCTCTCGCGACCGCGACGACGGGGGGGGCGTCGCCGACGTCCCCGTGCGCCGCACGTCCCGCCCTCGCCTCGTCGTCGGGCATGACGGCGACGTGGCCCGCGCCGATCGCGGGTCGAATCGGCAGGAAGAGGACGATGAGGGCGGCGGCGATCGCGGCGGCGGGAAGAGGAGGCATCACGTCGAATTTTACTCTGGTTTGGTTCATTAGAGATGTAGAGTATCGTAAGTACATCTTAAGGGACTTAGTCCCTAGTCGCTAGGCGGGAGTCTTCGTCTGTCAGTCGAAGGTTCAAAGATTCGGTACGTCATCATGATGATGACGCACCACTCATTTTTCTTCGAAAATCTCTCGGAATTTAGCTTGTACGATACTTAGAAAAATCTGAAGCTTCATCCCTCATCCTCTTCGTTTTAAAACATAGAGGTACACTGTACGTGTTGAGGTCACAACATCATCTAATAGTGAGTAGTACATTTCGGTCATAGTAATAGCTAGTTTCTCTCTAACATAATACATACACATCAAGGTGTTGATGTGCTTATGACTGACTGTTAAACCAAAAAAACAGCCGACATATGCGCGACCTCTTGTTTCATGGAAATAATGGTCGCCTATCACTGCGACGTGTCATACAATGTCAATATGGTATGCCCGACCTCTTGGTTCTAGTTACCTACCTAGTTAACGCACATGCGATGGTGTTTATGTTGACGTTTCCGCTCTCGTCGGTTGGCAAGAGCGCGGCCCTTTGCATCATATTATCTCTCCGCCATCATCAACTCCATGACCATCGTAGTCAACAACTATGGGTAAAACATGCTGCAGCCATGACGGTTGCGCCAACAAAGCCCAAAAGGCAGGAGTTTGTATGAGGCATGGCGCGAAGAAGAAACGCTGCAGCCATGACGGTTGCGCCAACCAAGCCCAAAACGGAGGAGTTTGTATGAGGCATGGCGCGAAGAAGAAACGCTGCAGCCATGAGGGGTGCACCAACTTTGCCAAAAAGGCAGGAGTTTGTTTGAGGCATGGCGCAGAGAAGAAACGCTGCAGCCACGACGGTTGCGCCAACCAAGCCAAAAAGGGAGGAGTTTGTATGAGGCATGGCGCGAAGGAGAAACGCTGCAGCCATGAGAGGTGCACCAACTTTGCCCAAAAGGCAGGAGTTTGTATGAGGCATGGCGCGAAGAGGAAACGCTGCAGCCTCGAGGGATGCACCAATGGAGCCGTTAGAGGAGGAGTTTGCATCACACATGGTGCAGAGAAGAAACGATGTAGTCACAACGGTTGTACCAACCAAGCCCAAAAGGGAGGAGTTTGCGTCACGCATGGCGCGAAGGTGACGGTGAAATGTTGTAGTCACGACGGTTGTACCGAACAATCCAAACGCGGAGGAGTTTGTATCGCCCATGGCGCGAAGGAGAAACGCTGCAGCCATGAGGGGTTCACCAAGCAAGTCATTAGAGGAGGAGTTTCTGTCAGGCATGGCGCGAAGATGAAACGCTTCAGCAAAGGGGGATGCGCCAAGCAAGTCGTTAGGGGCGGCGTTTGTATCAGGCATGGTGCGAATTCTCTTGCCACCGCCCAGTGCGAAGTGGAACGCCCCCCTCAGCCTTCCGAGGGCTGCAATGCCACGACAGTGGGTGCCAGAGGGGGCGGGGAAATTGGCGTGTGCGATCTGCATAAGAACATCAGTCTTGCCGCTGCTCGTCAATCACCCTCCCTTCCTCCTTCTGCAGCCGCCCCATACCTTTCCGACGAAGAGGCAATCAATGCCTGGATTTACAAGCCCAGGTGCTTCCTAAGGCGCTAAGCCGCGACCACGGGTGCGGTTGCCAGAGGGGGTGGCCAAAACGAATGTGAGTCATTGATTATTGCCCTCCTTTCCCTGTCGCACATATGACTGTGGTGGTACACATATCTGCGACTACTAAGGCCGACTACAATGGATTCGAGGATCTGTCAGCGGAGCGAGGTCGCCAACACATGTCGGTCGAATTCACATGCTTGGGCCATCAATGGCAAGTAATGATCGATCCAGGGGGGTTCATCACCGCAAGAGATGGTATGGCTTTGGCCTTTCTTCTGAATTTGTCGGACGAAGGCATAAACATCAAATATAAGTTCAACATCACAAATTAATTGTGAGGAAACGGCATGGCTGAGGCAAAACTTTCCTTTTGATCATGCCATGGGTTTGGCTTATTATGCAATGTGTTCAAACATTCTGGAATCATTGGATGATGGGGCTCTAGTCATCGAGGTCCACATGAAGATGGTCGATCCAAATCTACCCCTATAATTCATTCTGGAAAATTGAAAATCCACCACGCATGTATTCGATGAGAGATCTTCGTACAATATGATTTAGGGGCCGGTCTTTACTTTTAGTGAACGGAGAGCTAATCACCCCGGAGGGGTTGTCGAGGCCTGTAACGGGTACACAGGAAGATGGAAGGAGAAGAAACACACCGGACTTTGGACGAAGGAGGAACACGAGGCGTTCCTGTCGGGGTTGGAGATGTACGGAAGGAAGGACCAGTTCATCCGGAAGAAGATCGCCGCGCGGGTCAAGACTCGCGCAGCCATGCAGACAAGGACGCACGGTCGGCAGCACTTCCGGAGTTATCAAAGGAAGAGGTAAGTTTTTTGATGCAATTCTTTCTTGGTTGTTTCTGTTGCGATGCGTTGTCAGTCATCGTCATTATTTCTTTTTCATCTTAAGGGTGGGAGAGAGAGCGACACGAATACTAGTTCGGTAGATGAAGAGATGGATGCGAAGAGAGAGCGGGCTAGTGCAGTAGATGAAGATGTGGATGCAAAAATAGAACGTGATAGAGCAGCAGCTGGATATCTCCCACCGGGTGAAAAATGAGACGAGGCGACACATCCCAATAAAAGCGACCAGAGATAACCTTTCCATAAAATACCGATTTGGAATGTTTGCAAACGATATGAGTCGGCGATCTCATTATTGAAATTGAAATTTTGACTTTTTCACTGTTACTTCACAATGTCTCATTATTCAAGTAGGTCAGCGGGGAACGGTGATGCCAAACGATGATGAACTACTTTAGCAATTAAGTACCGATCCAACCAAAAGAAAGTCAGGCAACCAAACTCTGGAAATCGCCCACAAACTCGCCACCCCGCACGCGTCCGCCGAAGGCGAGTACCTGGACGCCGTGCTCCCCCCCCGGAGCCAAAACGGCCGAATGTCCCACGCGATCGGCGCCGCCGTTCGACGCGCCCGACTTCTCGTACCTAGGCCTAGGCCCGGGCGTCCACGTCCAGGTTTTGGTGTCCAGGAGGTGGCTGTCGCCGAAGATCAAATCGTGGCCGTTCTCAACTTCCGTATTCGGGTCCCACCCTCCGTATATCATGATCGTGGACCCGTCGTTCAGCAGCGCGGCCACGTGCCCTGTCCGAGGCGAGGGCGCGTCCCCGTTGCATTTGGGGTTAGTCCAGACCCATTTTTTCCCCTCGCCCGTGGCCTCTAGGACGTGGACGCTATTGAAGCACTGGTCGCCGTCGTTGCCGCCGAAAATCACCACCCGGCTCCCGACGTCCGACGACGGTCCGTTGCTGCCAATGACCGTGGCGCTGTGGTACGAACGGGGACGAGGTGCGTCGCCGACTGCCTTCAGCGCGCTCCACCTCCAGCGATTGGTGTCAAGAATGTACGCCGAATTGAGCCACCTGCCATTCTTAACCCCCCCGAACACGACCAATTCGTTCGTATCGGGCAAGAAGCAGCTACCGTGTCCGCTGCGTCCGCTCGGGATTTGACCCGATACGGTGGGCGGGTACCAAAGCATTATCTCGGTATCCAACACCATGACCTGATCGGTCGTCGTCAGCTTTCCCGTCGTATCGTTCAGGACCTCCCCGCCAAAACAAAGAAGGAGCTGCCGTTCGGGGAGGAAGTTGGCCGTGTGCCAGGTCCGTGCGACCCCGTCGCAGTTGATGGGTCGGGTCCACGTCCCGTCCATGAGATCGTAGACGAAGAGATCGGCCAATGGCCTCGGTTCGCCGTTATCGATCGTTTGGCCGCCGTACACGATGAATCGCCTGTGATCGATCATCGTCATCGTCTGTCCCCATCGTGGGCGGGGGGGTGTATTTCCCGGCCTGGACTCCGCGACATCGTCGTTCGCTTTCGTCTTGGCATCGGACGGAATGCCATCCCCGTCCAACGATGATTCGCAGTCGGGCATGGTCTGGCCCAAGCTGGCAAGAGTCGACTCGTTGTTGCCCCAGTCGCTATCGATCTCCTCGATGAAATCGTTGAACGCTGCGGTGTCCGGCGTCGGCACATCCCTTCCCGCGTCGCTGCTCACGCGCGACTTCTTTCGGGTCGAAGCTTTCGGATCAACTCCTGCACGCTTGGTGGGCCTTATTTTTTCCGCCTGTCAGTTATTTCGTGAGAGGGATTTTTTAGCGAGACGAAAAATGTCCATGCGGGCAAAAAACTGAAGACCGAGGGAAGTAAATACTGCTTCTGTTCTAGTCATACCTTACTCTGGCGGCCGTGTTTATTTCCGCTACTTCCGAAGAAATTGAGCTTCTGCTGACCCTTACTCTGCTTGCTCTTCGTCTCCGCGACCACCTCCTGTTCTGTGCCGCATTTCTTATTGGGCGATGGCGTATCCTCCACTATCCGGGACGACGTGTCCTCCAACTCCGCCGCCATCCCGTCGTGCGACGGGACCTCGATGGTGGTTTCGTCCTCGTCGTTGTTCGTAATGCTGCGACATTCGGCCGTCGTCGGCGCCGCGACGTCGTTCGCGCCGACGTCGGCGTTCGATGCGTCGCGGACCTTGACGCGCAGCGTGCCGACGAAGCCATTCAGGTCGATCGACACCCCGCCACTGCAAATTTTGCCGACCGACATGACAGGACCGTCCGCGTCGTCGCTCGAGCTCGAGCGGCCTGGTTCGAGGCAAAAGTCGACCCCTCCAAACGATAGGGTGAACGTGGCGGTGGCGTCTTGCTCTTGGGACGGCATTGAGATCTCGCGTTACGTTGGATTGGGCAGCAATATGATGGTGTGTGATTTGTACCTACCTTAGTGTGTTGTCCGTGTTGGGATGGGATGGGGGTCGGTTGTTGGGAAGCAAATGATATGTATATTTTTGGCGCGATTGTAGGGCGAAACACCAATTCCTACGTGGGTATGGACTGTTTGTCTTACCATTGCTCTTTTGTTCTTTTCTCTCTTCCTCTCTCTCTCTGGGAAGGCGGAAGCACAAAGCGCCGTGCTGCATGCCGCCGAGCTTTGGCAACTTCTTCCCACTCGACACTCGACTGCCATGTCATCGATATCTGAACTTTCAGAGTCTGCGTCCGCGCCGACGTCGGCCTAATTGGCGCCGCTGGCATTGTCTACCGTGAAACTTCGCTACCCCCGCCTCTTCCGGGAATATGGCTACCTCTCCGAACGCCAGACGGGCATCGACGAGAGCATGGGGGATTCGTGGAAGAGATCCCCCATCGACCGTGACACCGGGCTTTGCACGACCATCTTCTACCAGGACTTCGCGGCTCCCATCAGCCTCGAGGGAGAAGCGGCGGGATGTCCCCTGAAGGCCAATTCCGACGCCAACAGATTCGCAATCTTCGTCTTGAGGTGCCTGAGCGCGAGCGAGAGCGGCAGCTGCGGCGGCGACGCATGTCGTCAGTTCGGCGTGCTGAATGCGGCGCTCGACGACGTCTTCGCATTCGTCTCAGTGAGGGATAGGTTTTCGCACCTCCTGGGGTGGACGTGCGCGGCGGTGAGTCACGGCATGTACTCGATGATGAGCAGGTATGATCCCGACGGTATTCGTTCCCTCTTCGTGGCAGCGGCGGCCGAGTGGAAAAAAATATACGAGAAGATTCCCGAGGGCGGCGACGACCCAGCGGGGGTGAGCGCTGATCTTCGCATCTTCGCGATTCGGAATTGTCAGGACCTCCAGAAGCTGTTGAGACAGTACAAAAAGGAATGGAAGGATCACTTCGAAGGGGTCACTCTTTCGTTCAACTTCATCAGGATACCGCGCCCGAAGAAAGTACCTACCGCCCCCGCCGCCATCGGGATCGCGTCGTCGACGTCCTCTCTCACGCCAGTGCCATCCACGGCCGCTGTGCCAGTCACGGCGGCCGCGACGGCCACGTCAGTCGAAGGGGGCCACAACGGCAAGAAGAATACAGTCAAGCTCCCGCCGCCGACGAACTTGTTCTCTTCGACGTCCAACGGCACCGCGAAGGAGACAGTCGAGATAACCGTCGTGAGGACCACTGCGGATCACCCGCTCGGACTCCACATCGTCGCGGATGGAAATGCCGTTAAGGTCGAGTCCATCGACGCGCAGAGTCTCTTCCTCGGGACGCAACTGACGGCGGGCATGTCACTCGAGACCATCAACGGGAGGGGATACGCGACGTTCGCCGAGGGGGTGGAATTGATCAAGAACTCGGTTGGCAAGATGA
Source organism: Stephanodiscus triporus (assembly GCA_036939755.1). Taxonomy (NCBI): domain Eukaryota; phylum Bacillariophyta; class Thalassiosirophyceae; order Thalassiosirales; family Thalassiosiraceae; genus Stephanodiscus; species Stephanodiscus triporus. The sequence goes on from JALLAZ010000011.1 coordinate 13,312, forward strand.
CAGTCGTTGCGTCTTTCCCTCGGCCCGCCCTCGCCGCTCCAATGCCTGCCAAATCTCAATGTGACCCCGATGCCCCCAAGCCCAGCGCCGTATCCGAGCCTGTCTCCGATGTAGCGAAGCGCAAGGCCCCACCCGAAGCGACATACGACTCCTCAATCTCCAAGGTGGCCAAGAAGGCGGTCGAGGATGACGAAATCACGATGAGCCCCCATGCCGCCTTTTTTTTCAAGCTGGAGGCCGTCGCTCGACTCTATGGACCCGAAACAGGTCACATTCTCATTAGAGGTATCTCAACTGGCTCCGATGACAGTGACGACGACGACGAGGAGGAGGAGGAGGAGGATGAAGATACATCCAAGTACACTGCCGAGCAGATGTCTACCCTACGCCTTGTCCTCATCAACCAGAAAAGGCAAGACAGGCTGGACGAAATGCGAAAGTTTCTCCTCGGCGACCAGGCCGACTGTGGCCTTATGATGTTCAATACCTCCTACAGCTACGAGGTATTGGGAGGGTTCGACCGATTCAAGTCGTATATGTATCCTAAGGCCAAATCTCCCGCCGACAAGTTCGATTTGCTATTCGCTTACACCCACAGCCTCTGGCAGTATGATGTTTGGATGCATGATAACGAGGGTGACATGGGTGGCATGGTGAAGAGTCTAGCAGGCATGTGGAAGAAATTACTCAAGAATGATGATGGGAAGTTGAATATTGATTCGCAATACACTCGTCCCGGCGTCGAAGAGTTTCTCCGGCACTTCAAAGAAAAGATTGAGGACATTGATATGGATCCTTACCCAGCTTTCAAGTTCAACTTCCAGTAGCTCATTCACCTCCCACTGTCACATCGTGCTAAGCTAGGCTGGTCGTTCTTCTATCTCTCTGTTTTGCGCATCCAACGACCAGCATCCGCTGTAGTCAATGATTAGAAATTTCATAGAACCATTAAATTGTCTGACCATCTTCATCAAATAACAGTGCTATGATTTAATCTCTTTCACTCTTTAAATATACTTATTACTTGGATGTATTTGGATGTATCACTAAATTATTTACTTTACCAAAGTTATTTATCAAGTGGATTCGGCGGGCAACTTATCTCATACTAGTAAACGTATCAAATCAAATGTCAGCTACTATCGTACAGCCTATCAGCTTCGGTCGAGGTATTGCTTTCCTCAGTATGAGCAGTGCATTGCATTCGTCGTTGCCGAATACTCGCAATATCCTGTTTAAGGTAAGATACCTCCTCTGTAAGGCCCACAATAGCATCTTCGATGCGCTTCGAAAAAACAGAAATATCTATTGGATCTTCGAACACATCATTCTTTATGCGTGGTGCAGTCGTGGCCAAAGATGGTTCAGAATTCACTCTCTTCGAAGTGTCTGATGAACCAAACTCTCTTTCGCGCTCAAACCTTACATGATCCTTGATGCACGGCCATGAATCAATGTTTGGTGATGATTTATTCGGTATTCTGCTCGGTCTGAATCGCGCCGAAATAGAGACATGAGTCAAATTATTCTTGATGTGCGGTCCACTAATGGCCGAAGGAGTGTCTGATGGATCGAACCCTTTACTGCTCGGTCTGAAGCGCCTCGACATAGAGAAGCGCCTCGACAAAGAGGCTTCCGAAGCGTCGTGGTTGTATTTACGTTTGGCATACTTTGATATCAAACTGGCGAATAGGCCGGCAACAACAAGCACAGCAGACAGAACGTATGCACCCGAAAGATGTTTTGGATGCAAGGATATAGTCTCAAGGGAATCATCAGCAGCATCTGCGCACGTGTTGCGAGGCATGTGTAGGTCTTGTATGCTTCTCCACTTGCCACTTACAATCAATTCTGTCAATACTGTGTTCAATGGATCGACATATCTTTCGGAAACGGGCATCCCCCAAGGCAAATCGAGCACCGGTTCACCCACCGTCACCTTATCGCAATGCTCGCCCTTGCTATAATAAGTTTGCAACACTTCAATGTTAACAAGCGCACAATCACAAGCACCATTGTCCATGGCCGGTAGTACTTCTTCACGAGTGTCATACGGTGCATAGCGGATCTTGCCTCTGCCATAGAGCACATCCATCTCTGCCATTCTAACATTTAGAAGGCACAGACGCTTATTCTGCGCAATGACGTCCTTGACGCTGTTTATTGGGAGTTGAGAGCTTCTTCGCACCAAATAATTTGTAAGATTAGCAGTGTAGGCTGCGCACGTCAACAGGATTTGAACACCTATCGCTAGCAATGTGAAGCGTCCCGCCCATGTTCCTCCGTCTTCCTTCCTGCCATTGGACGGGAGCATTGTTTCTTGTGAAAAAAAACGCAGCATCCCGTTGTACATCGCATCTAAGGTAGTCGATATGGGAGCTTCAACAAAGTAAGACCACCAACTCTTGTCGCTTTCTTGTAATGAAAACAGCAAACTCAACCCAAATATCACTACAAATGTCACCCCCCATAAAGAAGCCGAAAATGGAGCGAACACGCTTCCAATCATCTTCCCAACGGAAGTGGTGCCTTCATTTTTCACGACTAAATACAAGCGGGTAACCCCAAGCTCGAGAACTTCCACGTGTCAATGGTAAGATATGGTGCACCAGAAAGATGTTCATTGTCAACGAATAGCGATTCATACTTACAATTGGAAAGTACCATCATTTGAGGAGTTTTTGTGAAGGCCCCTATGCATATGTCAATGACCGATAGACCTGAAGGGATTTGCAAAGTTTCAGTTAGAGATATTCACATGGGCATTATACGATTTGTACAGACTGAGCTCACCAGTAGCATAAACACACGCTTTATACATGCTGACTTCATTAACATTGACGGAGGATTGGTACATTTGAGATCGTTCTTGGACATCCACGGGAACATGAGTGAAGTTGATTTTTAGCTGGACGGACGAGTAATTTTGACGAAAAAAAGTTATCTGCGAAATTCCATCCAGCAAACTTGAAATGGATCATTGATTAATACTTACGCCAATACCAGACTCCTTAACAAGCACATTCACCAAATCGACCGTGGTTCCATAAAATGACACATTGTTATGACGAAGGATGACTCCCAAACCATCGTACGTTCCATCATCTATTCTAGATCCTTGATAGCCCCTGTAATTTTCCTCCATGACACCAAGCAAAACAGCTCCGTCCAGCCTCTTCGGGTCTCGGTAAAATTGATCGACGAATCCACATGTCTCGTAGGAAAAATACCTAGCGCTCTCGGGAAAGTATATGCTCCGCCTATGCGGCACGTCGCAGTTTAGGTTGTCGACATAGCAGAATTCGTCGCGACACCATAGACTTTCACGTCCAGCGGTAGCGCAAGGAGATGTCCCGATATCATGCGCACCACATCCTATCCCGTATTCGCTGATGTTCAGTCCCATCGCGATGGCGCTCGCTTGGTCCCCCTCCGACAGCGGCGGCACCTCATCTAGCCCTAGACATGGACAACTGCTTTGATCGCTGCTCCCACCGACGCGAGCCTCGACGTCGGCGAAGCGCGCCAGTAACTGAAGGAGGATAGTGCCCATACAAAGCCAAGACGACAGCTGCAGTTCCATGGTGTTAATGGCGGCATGCGGCGGGAAAGGGTTTACCATAAAATGATTGGGGAGGAGTGAAGGAATCGAAGAATGAATGCGAAGGGAGGAAGGAGGAGGAGGAGGTGGTATGGTACAATAGAGGAGGTTTTTTGGAGTCCCTCCAAATTCCAAATGCATTTCTGTCCGTCGTACTTGTTCTTGCTTTCGCCGAACTCTCGCTTAATCGCTAAAATTACCCCCCCCCTTTCTCGCTACTTTCTTGTGTAGGAATCTGTATGCGAGCAAAAGTGTGAATATAAACACAACACCGTTACAGAGGAGATTGATTCACCCCGCAGCTTGCGGCTGCTGGTGCTATTAACACTTAACACTCCATCGCTGCAAGCTTCAACCCATACTATACAATGGCCCCCAATACCCATCGAATAGACCGGCAGCCTAACAGTCGTTCCAGGCTCCGCTCCTCATCGCCTGCAGCAGAATCCATCGATAGCAACAGCGGCTACGACCACGAGCCATGGCGCGATAGATTTGATAGACTGCGCCGTCCCAGTTCCAGTCCCGTCCCTTTCGGATCGCAAAAATCGAACTCCGCCCACGGCTCCGTCGTCATGAATAGGACATTCCAAAAGCTTATAGGACTGCTCCTCGCCATCGTTATATTCGACCTTTTCTACCTGTGGGACTTTTTCCACGGCATCGACGAAAATTCCAACGGACCCGAGGCGGGGATTCATAATTTGCACGAGACGCACGGGAGTAGGCAGGTGATCAGCCTGTTACAGCAGGTCCAAAGGGGGCTGCACATGAACGCCGGCACCTCGGGGGCGGAGTCCGAGACGCAGGATAACTTCGATAGCCTGACGGACGAAGAGAAGGTAGAAGAACTACAGAAGGAAATATACGAATGGAAAAACAAATACGAAAAGGCGATGGCGAGATTACACGAAAATCCTTACCCCAATGGTCCCCCCAACGTTCCATTCACTCCCAAACCCCCCAATAGAGAGGATACTTACGTATTTAAGCCGGTGAAGAAATCGCGCGCCGAGCTTGCGAAGACAGAAACGTATGGCGTGCACAAAAATATCGTCAACATCCTGCATTCCGCCAGCGTCGAAATTGACAAGGAACTGGCAGAGCAGCTGCCCACATGGGACAATGTGGTTTCGATGTACGGCGATAAACCCATAATTAAGGGCCTCGAGACGTGCGAGCCCTATCGGAATGCCGTGAAGCCGGAAAATCGAATGACCGGACCCGCGGGGATGTTCAACACGGGTACTAACTTGCTCTTCGAGCTGATGAAGGTAAATTGCGACATCAAGGAGGCGAGGCGAAAATTCAGGGAACCCAAAAGGAACGGCATGAGATGGCAGGTCCCGTGGGGGAAGCACAATCCCCCCACGACTCATAGGTTCAGGAACGTCGCCAAGGCCTGGGGCAAGGGGATAAAACAGGACGATTTCTTCCCCGTGGTACTGATAAAGGATCCATACACGTGGATGGGCTCCCAATGCCGTCATAAGTATGCATCGTTCTGGGGTCACGACGATGAGCACTGTCCAAATTTAGTCCGATGGAGAGTCACCGATGCGATAGTGCCCTCGGAGGTGATGGTTAAATTTGCCCTGCAGATGAAAAGGTTCGATTCGTTGGTGGACGTGTGGAATAAATGGTACCAGGAATGGGAGGCTCAGACGTTCCCGCACATTACCACCCGGTTTGAGGACTTGCTATTCCACGGCGAGGAGGTGACGAAGGTGGCGTGCGATTGCGTGGGGGGGGTATTTGCCAAGGAGTTCAAATACGTGGAGGACAGCGCGAAGAAAGCGGTCGGGGTTCACACGGGCGCGAATGGATTGGTGGAGGCCATGTTGCATTACGGAGACCCGACAAAGAGATTGAATGGCTTCACCGATCGCGATCTAATCTACGCGAGTAAGACGGTGGATTATGAGTTGTTGAAGAAGTACGGTTACCAGATGCCACCGCTGCCTGGGGGGGTAGCGCCGCCAGAGATTGCTAAAGAAGAAGACGACGACGAGGAGAATAATGCGGCGAAGGAGGAAAAGAAAGCGGAGAATGGCACGGACGATGAGGAAAAGAAAGTGGAGAATGGCACGGACGATGAGGAGAAGAGAGGGGAGAATGGCACGGACGATGAGGAGAAGAAAGAGGAGTTTCGTACAGATGGTACAGATGACAAGGAGATGAACAAGGAGAATGGCAACAAGGAAGAGGGGAAGGGTGAAAAAAATATTAATGAGGAGGAAGAGAAGGACGAGGGGTTTGATATAGATGTGGAAGATGGGGAGAAGGATGCCAAGGTAGATGACGAAACATGATCCCGTGTTGGGCCGACTGTAGGCTGGGCGTAGGAGATCGAGTAATGAGGAGGGGGGAAACGAGACGGGGGATTGTGAAGATGACTGACATTGTAGCTTTGGGCACTTGAATTTCTCTCTATAATTATTTATCTATGAACAAATTAAGTTTATTTTTTCTCGACATTCTAGATCTATCATAGCTCCTAACACCATACCCATTCACCTCTCTATCGTTCTTAGGGCGAGCAAATGCCGCCCCTCCTCTCGATCTCCATCCGCGGCGGCCTCCTTCTCCTCGTTGAGGAAGATCGAACGAACGCTGTCATCGTCCGCCACTACGTGATCCCGAACCTGACCGAGCCATCTAACGAGGAAGATTGCACCGAAGGTAAGCGCGCAAGGTCGCCAGAACCACACGGTCGACGGCACACGCAGGCCTATCGCCTCGCTGAATCCCCATATCGCGCCGGCTCCGCCGAAGACCTCGAGTACGAGCTTCGCTCCGAAGATATGAAATAGACGGACTAACTTATCCCTAGGCATCGACGACGTCCCTCCTCCTCGGTCGCAGGAGGAGGAGGAGGAGGAGGAGGATGCAGTCATGACGGTCGTCACGGCGGAGGGTTGTTGTTGTTGTTGTTGTTGTCGCGAGGACGACGACGGGTGGGACGGATGACGTTGGGCGCGGGCGGACGGGCCAACCGTGAACGAGATTGTGGCGGTGACGAGGAGCAGGAGGATGGAGAGGCGTCGGCTTTTGGAAATCCCCGCCTTGACCATTATTAAATCATTACTTCCAGGGCGGTCGGGACTTAACGGCACGAAAGAAGTTCACGAGACAAAAAAGTTGGTTGGTTCCCGCCAAGTCGTCGCCCCCCTCCATCCCGCCGCCGGCCGCCCTCGCCTCCACCTTCCACGGACGGAGAAGAAAAGACGATGAAGGCCGCCGCTGCGGTACTACCCACCCTCCCCATCGTAATCTGTCGTTTACTACCGACGGCGTCGTCATTCGTTACGCCGGAGGCGCGTCGTTCCGTCGACTGCCCGTCGTCTCGCCGCGGCCGTCGACGATCGCTGTCGTCCGGCGCCGCCTCCTCCGCGGACTCGAGATCCCACCCGCGGCACGACGACGACGACGACCGCGACCGCGACCACGACGACGGCCGCCGTCCCTGGGCCGCCCGCGCGCTGCTGTTCTCGTCGTTCGACGACGGCGTGTCGTCGAACGTCGCCGCCCGGTCCTTCCTCCGACGCTCCCTCGCCGAGGCGCTGCTGCGCGAGCGCGCGATCGCGATCGAGGACGACGTCCGATCCTCGGCGGCGTTCAGCCCGTGCAACGGGCCGAGCCCGCACGCGATCGACGACCTGGAACGCGTCGACGGACTACTCCTGCGCGACGATCGTCGTCGGGGCGGCCGAGGGGTCGTCGCCGACCGCCCCGACGACGGCATGGCCGACTCGTGGACGACGGAGGCCCTGCGCCTCCTCCTCCTCTCGCGCGGATGCGGCGATCCGCCGGGGCGCGGGACGACGACGACGGCGGCCCTCAGGGTACTTTACGTGCCGACGGCGATGTACGCGCTCGATCCTAGGAGCTCGAATTCTCCGGGGAGGCAGCGCCAGCGCGCACGCGCCGACGGCCGGAAGCGGAGGGACAAGCTACTGGATCTGCTGGAAGGCCTGATGACGATCGACGACGACGACGACGACGACGACGACGATCGCCATCGACGTCGGATCGGCGTGCTGTCGACGACTTTGGACCTCGACGACGGATCGCTGAAGCAGCCCGTCGGATCGAACGACGCGTCGGACTTCCCGCTCGACGGTTTTGCGGCGCTGACGACGTGGCGTCCGCACTTATTGTACGTCGAGGGGGGGAACACCTTCTGGCTCCGTCACTGCATGGAGAAGGGGGGGTACGTCGACGCAATCAGGGACGCGTGCGCGGGTCCGGGCGGATTCGCCGTCTACTGCGGCAAGTCGGCCGGGGCCATCGTCGCGGGGCGCGACGTGAGCACGGCGACGTGGAAGGGATGGGACGATCCGTCCGTGGTCCCGGGGATGGGCACGTACGGCGACTGGTCGGACTGTCCCGGACTGGACCTCGTCGGCGGCAGCTCGTTCTTTCCCCACATGAGCGACGATTGGTTGGACACGGTGAACGAGAGGATGACGACGACGACGGAGCGGCGGCGGGATGATTCTGGTAACGGCGGCCTTGTCTGTTTGGGTGAACGGGATGCCCTGTGCGTGATTGGAGACGAGAGGCTGACAATAATGACGTCCGGAAAGGGGCCCTAGTGGAGAATGATAACGTTGGTTCGATCTGCCTCTCCGAAAAGGAGGAGGCCTCCGTGGGTAGAGATCGAGAGGAGGGGCGGCATTTGCTCGCCCTAGGGGAACGATAGAGGTGAATGGGTAAGAGGGATGATATGAATCCAAGTTGGCAGGAGTAGACGGTTGAGAAAAAAAAGAAACTCGGTTTGCTTATATGAACAATTTTTATGCAATAGAAGTACCAATGCTACAATGTCAGTCATCTTCACCCTGTCTCGTTCCCCCCCTCCTTCTCAATCTCCTTCGCCCAGCCTAAAGTCGGCTAAACATCCTCCTCATTAATTTTTTATCATCATTCTCCTCCCTCCTCTTTCTTCTCTTGGGGATAGATCACGTTGTCGCGTATCAATTCGATCCATTGATTATCCATGTCCTCTGTCATTATCAAGGGCTTGAAGCTGTCTGGGAGTGGGGTTTCAACAGATCCCTTCTCCTTTCCGCACTCGATCAGATTATTCAAATCTCCATTGAAGCAGCCATGCTTTCATTGTTCATAATTGTTTGACACAAGATAGGCAAGTTCGACATCAGGAAATCGAGGATATGTCTAGAAGAAATTTATTGTTGAAAAAACGTACCTCAGCAAACAGGTGTGCATGTTCTGGCCTAGATGCAACATGAGGATTGATAAATACCTAAATGTTCAATGATGTAATCATAATCCAAAAACCATGTTAGGTATTGAGTTCTGTGATTTGGTATAAGTACAAACAAGTCGAAGGTGCAATCCTTACCAACATTGTTAGCCAAACATGTTGACCCGTATTGAAAGTCTTTGTATCGCTTTCATTCCTCGGATTAGTGACAGTCAGGGCATTATCCTGTTTTCCTTTATTCCTGATCTCATTCGTCAAAAGGTCCGAATACACAAACCCCATGGCCGTCATCCTCGTTATCCACCACGGATCCTTATGGACCTCGACGTGGTGCCACCCCCCCCATCGTGAGTGTGTCACGAATATCAGGGCGGCCTTTCGCCATGCGGTTAAATAATTAGGCTGATAATTACGTCCCACATGCTCTGCAAACTACGATGTGAGGAGGGAAAAGGATCAGATCTCATCATGGGCACAGGGGACTGGGACATTTGGGGGGGGGGGGGGGGGGGGGGGTAGATTTTACATCTATTATTTGTTGCTCACCTCAACGCACCAAACCGCATCCTGGTCGTGGACGAATATAAGACGGGATGAGCGCTTACGCCCATCAAACGGTTGCATAGAGCACGAACGCGAATAACGTCATGAATATAAGCAAAAAACTCACCACCGTCCTCGAGGGCCACCACGGCCCTCGGGAGAAATCGTGTTCGACGATCTCCACCCGCGTCCTGTCGGGAATGGGCCTTATATTGGGCACAAGATTACGCGCGATGGCATCGTGACTCCCCTCGGCGCATACGACATACTCCAATCCGTGTACGACGAACCACGACGTCGACGTCCCCCTGCCGCATCCGAGATCTAATACGCTCTTGATCCCCAAATGGTTCACCATGTGTTTCCAAACGGACACGCTGACGCCCATTTCGTCGAACGCGGTGAATCCACCCAGGTGCGCCTTGTCCCCCGTTCCTCCGTATATGCCACGTTGGATTTTTGCCTCTTCCTCGGGAGAGATTCGTATCGACGGCAATGCCACCGCGGGCCCCTCCGGGACGAACGACCCGTACGTGTCCCAGCTCCCGACCGTTGAACGATCGTCATTCGACAAGGAGGTAAAAAAAGAAGCACCCTTGTATGCTTCGAATGAGAAAAGAGAACAAGCAATCGCAAGCCAGATTTTCCATGTAGCCATCGGTGTTCCTTATTGTTTGTTATTGTTTCGTTAAAAAAAATAGCTTCGTGCTGTTGTCCCGCCCTCTCCCTTCTTCAAGAACACGACGAGTTAACCCGGCAGGCGAACGAATCGAAGAAAGGGAGGCGAGGCGTAATGTCGAACCCGAATATGATGTAGAACCCCCCCCCTTTTATCATGTACTCCTAGTAAAATATCTACGATAAGTATTTAAGACCCGTTGTGACAGACGTCGACGTTCACGTGGACCTTTTTCGTCAACGATACACACAAAAAAAGAAGCAGACAAAAAAACACAAACAACAACAACGTCACCTCCGCCACAGACTCATACTTACTAGGCCCCACTCCGAGCGAGGCGAGACCAGCATGGCGTAAAACCAGAGGTGGTGCAGATATAATAACTACCTCACACTCTCTATCTGTGTAGCGATCGTTGATTACACAGTCCATCGATCAGCCCCCGGCCACTCGCACATCGTCAACGTCCCCATATATATCGGGAAATAATAAAATCTCCGGGAGAGCGAACCGCGCCTCACGCCGCAAACGAAGATGAACCTATCGAACTCGGCCGTCGTCCTGTTGACGACGGTCGTCGCGTCGTCCTCCGACGCGTTCGCCCCGCCGACCTCGTCGTCCATCGTCCCATCCTCCCGATCCTCCTCCTCCTCCGTCGTCGTCGTCGTCGACGTGCCACGTCGCCGCCGCCGCCAGCGCCGGTCGAGAGCCCGCGGCGGCACGTCGATGATGATGATGTCGTCGTCCGTCGCGCCGTCCCAGGGCAGCGCCAACGACGACGGCGCGAAGAGGACGACGACATCGGCGGCGGATACGACCAAGCGATATGAACGATCGCTGCAGATACGACGGGAGGGGGGGCCGCTCGCGTTCGACACCAAGTTCGGCGCGCTGAATCCGTTCGCAATATATTACGGACTCGTGTCCATCGGCCTCGGCTTGGTGTGGTTCGCGGCGCTCACGCTCTGCGAGGTGATGTACAAGGTCACGGGCGGTAGAGTCGATACGAGGCGCAGGATCCCGGTGTTCCTGTCGCACGTTTGGGGGACGCTGCTCATGCTATTCACCGGGTGTTTCCCGAAGATCGAGAACGGAAACATAGTGAGGGATTTTCACAAGAGGTGAGGCGGCATGGGAGGATCGGGCCTTGTTTGTCCCTCCCTTTTTCAGAGTCATATTATGGCGTCGCGATTCATTTCGAGGGCCGATCCACCGCCCCGCTCGAATCTAATCTGTGAATTGTTGACCTTTCTCCCTCCCGTATTTCTTTTCATTCGATCCTCTCTCTGTCTCTCAGCGGCCGCAAGGCGATGTTCGTTTCCAATCACAATTCCTGGATGGACATCCCTTTCATCGGGCATGCCATCGGATGGCACAATTACAAATTCGTTGCCAAGAAGGAGCTGGAGAAGGTGCCAATCCTTGGGAAGGCGATCAAGGTCGCCAAGAACGTCCTCGTCGATCGGACCGATAGGAAATCTCAACTCTTGACGCTGAAGCAGGGCATCGCATGGCTCGATGTGAGTGCCTATTTTCCCACCTTCTTGGAGGACGAGTATGCGTACTCTGTTCGATCTATGTTTTATGCTGTCGGGAAGGGACGCAAACTGTTAACATCGTCTGTTTTTTCTCCAATTCGGCTGACAAACGCATATACGTAGGACGGGGTCAACCTATGCACCTTCCCGGAAGGAACGCGATCGCGATCGGGCCATCTCATGCCCTTCAAAAACGGCGCGTTCAAAATGGCGCACAAGGCCGGCGCGCCCGTCATTCCCATGTCCATCGTCGGCGCCGCCAGCGTCATGCCGTCTCATTGGATGTTCCCATACAAGCCGGCGGGATTCGGCGCGTGCAAGGTCGTCGTTCACGAACCGGTGGAATCGAAGGGTAAGACCGAGGAGGAGTTGGCGTCGGCGGTGCGGGAATCGATCATCAGCGGCCTTCCCGAGGAGCAGCGTCCGTTGGTATCGACATGAGGAGTTTGTTTGGGATCGATCGAGAGGGGGAAAAAGTATACATATAATGTGCAGTCCTATGTAGGAACGCCTGAAGGGTTTACCAATATGCAAGCGCAATAGTCTAAATTGGTTTCACCGTTCTGGGGGGGTGATGAAGTCGCTGAATAGTGAAGAAATCCTGAAATCAGACATCATCATCCATTAAACGATAGCTAATGCTGGCATTACCGAGCCTGGCAAAACTCCCCCCTTTTTTTACAGGTCGTCTTTCCTTATCATCATGTGCCCCCCTCTGGTACTATGGTTCGTGGTGAACCAAAACGCATCTGTTATCATTAACCACGTCGGAACAAGTTCTTCACGACATCTCGTTTCCTCTTCCTGGGTGCACCGTCCTCTGCCAATCGCGCACCTCCCACTAATGCATTGGTACTCACACTTTCCTCGACGACATCATTAGCATCAACGATGCCATTCGCCGACTCAACGACATCCATGCCTTCTTCTGTTTCAGTTACTACTGCAGACAATTCAACCTTTGCTTCCTTCTTTGCGACCATTTCCGAAGGGTCGCGTTTCCTAATCACCATGTGGAGCCCCCTCCTTGTGTGGATCGTGGCGCCCGTCCTCATCCCGACGGGATGCTCCAAGCCCTGGGGGTGTTCCATGATACCGACGCTCGTCTCGGCGAGCTTCGACGAATCGAACTCGAAGTGGAACCTTCGCAGGACCATGGCGAGGGTAACCGTCGCCTCCAGCGTGGCGAATTCGTCACCGACGCACTTCCTAGGCCCTCCCCCGAAGGGCAGGTACGCGAAGTCGGACGATATCTCGTTGGGGTAAAGCATGTTCCCCATCCACTTCTCGGGGTCGTATCCCGCCCACTCCGGAACGTCTGGGTTGACGTACCTCGTCAGCCACCGTTCGGGCTTGAATTCGTCAGGCTCCGGCCAGAATCTGCCGTCGCGGTGGAGGTTGTACAGGGAAAGGAAGATGTCCATGCCGCGGATCACGGTCGCGTCGCGTCCTCCGCCCTTGGGAAGCTCGTTCTCCGTGCGGCACCTGCGTATCAGCAGCGGCGGTTCGGGGTACATCCTCAGGGTCTCGGCCACGACCAGCCTGAGGTACTGCATCCCCTTGATGTCGTCGTACGTCGGGATGCGATCGCCCAACACCTCGTCGATCTCGGCTCGTACCTTCGCCATATTATCGGGATTCTTTGTGAGCTCGAACAGCGCCCACGTTAGGACGGCTGCCGTCGTCTCGTGTCCGGCGATCAACATTGTCATCAGGTCGTCGCGCTAAGAAGAAGAGGAGGAGGATGAAGTGGAAGAAAAGGAGGAAGGAGTAAAATACCAGAGGAAGATGATGAGTGCGGCCTCGATCGAGAATTTATTGGCATGACGGCGGCGTATGATATCGAACTACAGCGCAACCCATGGCAAATGTTCGAGGGGGACAACTACCCCCTCCAACTCACCAATTGCTTATTGTCGATGTCGGCGCCGCGCATATCTACTAAGAAACGCAGCAGGCTCGGATCCTTGACGTTGTCATAATCCCTCCTCTCCAATTCCTCGATATCGTCCTCCCTCCTCGAATTCTTCGCACCGTCGATCAAGTTCGTCAGTACCGAATCGAGTAGTTTCAGATCGGAATTGAACTTCCTCAATCGCGGCACGAGGTCGTTCGCGAACGGTATATCCCAGTAGGGGGCGGGCGTCATGCTTCGATGTTCCGCCTCGACCAATGCCGAGTACACCGCCTTGATGACGGGACTCTCGTTCGTCACGCTCCCGAAATCGTAATTGAACACCGACAGGCCTATGATGTCGAGCGCCACCGAACAGAACTTCTCCTCCATCTCGATCTTGCCGCCGCGTTGTCCCGGGGGGGCGTCGTCCTTGTCGCACGCCACCTCGAGGCTCGATATCAGTCCCGCGTTGCAGCGACCGAACAGCCCCACCATGTGATTCAGCCACGCCCTGTGAAATGCGGGCACGATCGCCCTCCGTCGCACGGTCCACGTTTCCGGATCGGCGGGTATCAATCCCTTCCCCATGATCGGCTCGAGTATCTCCGCGAGTATCCCCTTGTCGTAACACGCGCTCGCGTCCCTGAGGACGTGCCTCGCCTGGACCGGATCCGATATAACGAGGAAGCTCTTCGGCCCGAAGCAAAGCTTGTACGGGCTGCCGAATTCGTCCGCGTAACGCTGTAGACCGATGAACATCGTGCCGTCGGCGATGTCGTCGAGCGCCCCCGTCGCGAGGGGACATCGATCGAGGCTGGGATATCCTCCGTATATCTGCTCGATGTTCGTACGTAGGACGTTCGCGCCGTCCGCGAAGGTGCAGTCGGTGCCCGGCGCGCCGGGCTTCATCATGGGCAATTTCCAGATGTACTCCCACCACCACGGCAGGCCCTCGACGTCGACGTCCGATGCCGTTGTCGTCGTCGTCGTTGTCGTCGTCGAGGCCCCCCGATCGTCCGCGTCGGGCGCGGCGCGTAGGATCGTCGTCGTCGGGGGAAAGACTCCGTCGACGACGTGCGACGCCGACGACGACCTCGGAGCGACGAACGCCTTAGACATTGGGACCAATGACGACGCCAGCGCCGAAATCGCCAGTGCCGCCGACTGTGCGACCTTCATCGTTGAGTGGTTGTGTAATTTTGGGGGGGAGGCGAGATAGAAGGGCGGGGAGACGATTATTATTGTAGTTCGACAGTCTCCTCGTTAAAAACTGGAAACTGGGTCCTCGTGGAGGAAGACGGTGATGAAGGGGGAGTGATTGATTTTGTGTGTGGTGACGACTGAGAAAGATTGCCGGAGTGTCGTTTAGGGAGTCCGTTCAGTCGTCCGGCCATCTCCCCTGGATCTTTCCCCAGAGGAAGAATACGATACCATTGGGCTTCTCGTCCACACTCCGGCCGCATGACTTCGGTTTTGGAGAACATACCATACATAGTATGCGCAAGAGAAAGGACAACCTAAACCTCAGCAACAATATCACGATGCGCCCATCCAACGTTGCATCCGCATCATCCGGCGGCCGGAACACAACGACGACAACGATCGTCGTCGTAGGCGCCTTGGGGGTGTTCGTCTTCGCGTACCTATGCAAGACGTTGAGCGCCCAGCCGTTGTTCCCATTCCAAAACGATGACCTCGAATGGTGCAGGTATATAATATATACATATATATCATTTACCCGCCGTGTCCCCCTTTTCCCATTTTTTTCGCTGCTCGATCATTATTTGACCCATCACGTGCATTTTATTTTTCTTCTCGCGGCTCCCTGTCGTTTTCGTTTCCTCCTTCCCCTCTGGCCAACATGCGAAACCGATTATAATATTATGGGATCGATACAACGTTCTTGTTGTGATGTTGATTGTTTGTGGCAGAACTTGGCTTTACATGACCGTCGTGGATTTCTACGGATCCACGCTAGCGCTGTCCGCGATCGTCGCCTGGTCGGAAGATAGCAGCGCTGCGGCAATCGTTTGGATACTCCTGATGAACTTGATGGGATCGCCCTTCGCTTGTGCGTACGTGGTCTACCGTGCGTACAAGCACAAAACGCTAGCCCTAGCGTCCGACCCGGACCTCGATTGAGAAGCAGTCGGAGTTGGCGGGCGTCTCTGTTAATTCCGCATTATGCCCCGTGGATTCCGACGGAAATGGTCGCGAAGAGGGAAGCAAAGGTTGAATTGTCCGCAGTAGTAACTGAAACAGAAGAAGGCACGGGTGTAATCGAGTCGGCGAATGGCATCGTTGATGCTAACGATGGCGTCGAGGAAAGTGGGAGTACCAATACATAAATGGGAGGTGCGCGATTGGCAGAGGACGGTGCACCCAGGAAGAGGAAACGAAATGTCGTGAGGAATTTGTTTCGACGTGGTTAATGATTACAGATGCGTTTTGGTTCACCGCGAACCATACCAGAAGTGGGCACATGGTGAGAAGGAAAGACGATCTGTAGAAAGGGGGTAGTTTTGCCAGGCTTGATAATACCAGCATTAGCTATTGCATAATGGATAATGATGTCCGCTTTTAGACTCTATTCTTAACTATTCAGCGACTTCACCATTTTCATCAAACTATTGCGCTCGCAGATTGAACACGGTATTGAATAAACGCTAGCACTATACATTGCCTTTGATTTCGGCGAGACGAAACAATACATTCATGTTCTCCCAATTCACATTTCTTCTCTCCTTCGTAATTGACTCGATCCCTATCGCCAGCTCCTTCCCGTTTGAGAACTTGGTGGTGACAACCTCATTGGGTCCCTCGCCTGCCCCAAATTTATACAGCACGTAGCCCGATTCGAGCATAATCGTAGACATGGCCTCCCAATTTTTCACCTGATCTATCTTCCACTCTAAGAATATGTACTGAACTTTGTGAGCCATCAATAACTTCCGCGCACCTGATAACACCTTCAACTCGAGACCTTCGACGTCAATCTTGAGAATCGCAATGGTCGTATTGTCGTCATTGTCTAGCCAGTGTTGATCCCTTGCCAAGGCGTCCAACGTCACTAACTGAAGCCTGCCCTCTAACGGGTCGGCTTTGCCAAATTTTAGAGCGTAGTTATCCGCCGTTTCTTTCGAAAAGCTGAAAGAACCGGGATTACCCGGATCGATTTTGTACATCACCTCCTGTGAACCGTGCGTGTCGCTCGCGCCTTTCAGGTATGGATGGACTTGGTTACTGGCCGGATCCGGAGACTTCGACCATCCGTTGAGCACCGACGATTCGCACAATCTAACCATGTTCACCACGTTAGGTTCGAATACGAATACCTCGGCGCCGTGGGAAGCCGCCAGCATCGAAAACCAACCCACATTGCCACCGACGTCGATCATGATCGGCCTCTTCCTTCGATTTCGAGCGTTCATTCTTTCGGATGCTCCCTTCAGGATCGTTTGCATCGTGCTGGTCATGACCTTCTCGTAATATCCTCCGCTCGTGAAAATCCCGACCCTTAATTGATCCACATTCGCATCGCTGGTCGACAAGTAAAATGGAATTTGCGTATTCGTTAGCCTCACGTAGGATTTGTGGTAGGGGAGTTTATCGGTGTGGTCCCTAAGTTGCGATATTCCCCCTTTTCGGTACGAGTCCAGCAACTCGAGACAATCCACCGGTTCCAAGTATGGATCCGTGGCAGTTGTCGTGAAGGAGATATCTGTCGACTCTACCACGCGTACATCTGTCGACGGCACAAATTTATCGCGATTGCTCGGTCCATAGCCCAACATCAGCGACGCTGCGAATGCCATCCCGAGGCCGAATGGTACCAATGGCAAACGTAGCCCGGGACTTCGATGAGTGGCATGGCAGGAACGGTCTCTATCGGTGGTAACTTGGACCATGAATGTTGTCAAAAGAAAAATGAGCGGTGTCCTGAAAAACCGCTACGCTCTATGGTACACTCTCTACGATATCACAACATCACGGACCAGTATTTATTGTGGATTCCTAAGTAGAGATTACACATGGGAATCATACCAAAGATATCTTCTTCTTACATACAACCCCAACTCGACGATGGTCGCCCTCGCTCCTCTCCCCAGCTCGTCGACCAGCAATAAAAACGACGACGACGACGTTGAGCACTACCCCCGTCGATGCCGGGCGCCATACCTCCACTGCGACGCCGCCGACCTCGGGATGCTGCAGCGAGCCTCCTCCCGGGACGCGGCGACGACGGCGTCGTCGGCGGCGGAATGGTGGGAGTCGATGCACGAGGACGGCGATGGCGCCGCGACGACGACGGCGGGCATTCCCTTCGGAGTCGGAGCACAACGCGACGTGTCGGCCCCATCCCCCCAGGCAGGGGGGGGAGGAGGCGTCATGCGACGCGGCAGCTCGTTCGCGAAGATGTTCTCCACCCTCGGCATGAGTCCCGGACCCGGTTCTTCCTACGCCATCGCCGAGGACGCGGCGATGACGGAGGAGCCGCCGTCATCTCTGCTGTCGTCGTCGTCGACGACGGCCCTCGCGGGGGGGGCGGATGAGGGCGGCGGGGGGGGGGCGCGCCACCACCTCAACCACCACTTTCGGGATTCCGAGAACACCCCCAACAGCCTCCTCCCGGCGAGGTTCTGGAGAGGACCGTCGACGACGGATCTGTCGAATGCTGCGTCGTACCAACAGCGACGGATGTCGAGCGCGAGCGAGCCGCAGCAGCACGCGCGAGATCGCTCGGGGAGCGTCGTACTCGCGACGACTGGGATGCCCCGATGGGCGTTGCACGACTCGTCGGCCGTCGTGATGAAGGACGGCCATCCGACGCCCGTGAGCGCGCTCCTGCATCACCACTACCTCCTGCGCTCCGGCCGACAGTCGTCGTCGTCGTCGTCGTCGTCGTCCGCGGCGCCGCCCTACGCAGTCGCGCCCACGTGGCGACTGAAGGAGCGGATGAAGACGGTCGGCGCGTGTCTCGTACTCGCCCTAAACATAGGCACCGACCCGCCGGACCTGCACAAGCCCTCGCCGTGCGCGAGGCTGCAGACGTGGCTCGATCCCACGACCATCTCGCGGGCCAAGGCTCGGGAGAGGATAGGCGAACGACTCGAGCAGCAGTACGCGCGATGGCAGCAGCGCAGCAGACTCCGTTACCGTCGCGCGCTCGACCCGACCGTCGACGCCGTGCGGGAGCTTTGCGTCAGGACGAGGGAGACGGCAAAGAACGAGAGGGTTCTATTCCACTACAACGGGCACGGCGTGCCCCGGCCGACCGCTAACGGGGAGGTTTGGCTCTTCGACAAGCACCACACCAATTACATACCCCTGGGCGTCGCGGACCTTCGGCGGTGGGTGGGGAAGCCGAGCATCGTGGTCCTTGACTGCAGCGGCGCGGGCGTTCTGATGCCGTTCTTCGCCGCGGCGCTTGACGGGAACGTCGCCAATTCGGACTTTGCAGGCGCCGGCGGCGACGCGACCGGCAACGTTGGCGGGCCGGAGTACCTACGCGCGATACGCGACACCATCGTGCTATGCCCGACGGCACAGGGGGAGTGGCTGCCCCTCCATCCGGAATTCCCGGCGGACATATTCACGTCCTGCCTCACCACGCCGATGCCGATAGCGCTGCGGTGGTTCGTGCGGCAGAACGCCTCGCTGAGCGCTCGGGGCCTTGACCTCGAGACCCTCGCCGACATGATACCGGGGAAGCTGACCGATCGAAAGACCCCGCTGGGGTGAGTCGACCGCCAACGATCCCCATCGCTGTCTCTGCTTCGTTTCTTGAATTTCGCCTCGTGCGTATCGTGTGAGCTCACATATGTCACATTGCTCCTTTATGCAATCGAATTACCAAAAATGTGCGTGCTCGCGTGCGTAGCGAGCTGAATTGGATCGTAAGTCTGTCGAATTTTCTCGTTCAGTTTTGTTGATGGAATGCTCCTCTAACGATGGTTCCTCCTTTTTTCCCCTAGTTCACCGCCATCACAGACACAATAGCGTGGAACGTCCTCCCTAGTCCGCTCTTCCAACGGCTGTTCCGACAGGATCTCCTCGTCGCCAGCCTCTTCCGGAATTTCCTCCTCGCGGATAGGATAATGCGGAGTTTGAATTGCACCCCCTCGAGTCATCCGGAATTGCCGAGCACGTGTAATCACCCTCTGTGGCAGGCGTGGGATCTGGCGGTGGAGACATGCCTGACGCAATTGATCGACGCCGGACTTCTGAAGAAGGGGGGGTCGTCCCCGGGTGGCATGGGAGAGGCAGCCGTCGTGTCATCGGCGTCCGTGGACGGAGACGACGCGACAGCCGACGCGGTCCAGCGAACGGATTCGGACGACGGGGGGAGGGCTGGCGGCGGCTCCGAGGGCGCGACGTCCGAATCCGCCCTCCATCATGACGTCGGCGCTCCCTTCTTCGCGGAGCAGCTCACGGCGTTCGAGCTGTGGCTCGAGTGGGCGAGCTCGAAGCCCAGGGACAAGCTCGTGATACGATGTCCCCCGAGCGCTTCCTTCCTCCGGGGGTGGAGGGCGGAAGACGCCGAGCGGGCGTCTTACGATTTGGACCCACCGCAGGAGCTCCCCATTGTGCTGCAGGTACTTTTATCGCCGGCCCATCGCGTGCGGACGTTGGTTCTGTTGCGTCGATTCTTCGATTTGGGACCGTCGGCTGTTAATTTGGCATTGTCCGTTGGCATTTTTCCGTACGTTCTGAAGCTGCTTCAATCCCCCATTGATGAATACAAGGTATGTGCTCTGTTTTGCTGCATGCTTCTATATTTTTCATCTTTATCGCACAAGCTTGCCCTGTAAATCCCGACTAACTACCCGAATGTACACTGACGAAAGCATGTTTTGATAGGGATTTGGTCGAGGGTAGTGAAATTCGACCCCACTACCAAGGAAGATGTGGTGAAAGACAGGGCACTGTCCCACTTTATTCGCCACTTGAGCTGGGGACTACCAAGTTTTCAGTCAAACCCTGCTTCTTCAATAACGGCCTTCTCTCTTGAAGATGCTTCTGAGCAGCGAACAATGGCAGCTTTCATTTTGTCAGTAATTTGCTGGGACTATCCACTTGGCCAATCTGAGTGCATTAATGAGAAATTGCACACCACAATATGCTCGTTGCTGCAGTCCCTTGAAAGTCCCGATGACAGCGAGCGTAAAGAGGCAGAAGCAAACATGTCCTATCAGTTTCGTATGTGGTTAATAATCTGTCTTGGAAACCTGTCGAAAGACAATGTGATAGCCCAGTCTGAGTTGTATAAAGCAGGGTTGCATTTTCGCCTCCTTGAACGGCTTGATGATGATTCCCCAACTGTGAGAACCGCATCATGTTACGCTCTTGGTTGTCTAATAGGGTCGGCGCCTGCAAAATCCTTTGCTAGCGAGGTCACTCCTTCTTTGCCATCACTTTTTCAGCAGCAGTCTCAACCACAGCTGCAGCGAACACCTTTTCAACAGGGTAGATCTCTTCCTGGGGCAATGGGGACGTCGACTGTGAATCCAAACAATCCGTCTCAACCGTTGGCGGGTACACCCACATTCATGCCAACTTTTAACCCGCAACAGCTTGTGTCAAGTCTTCCAGGTGTGCCGAGCCCGGGACAGGGAGGTTTTAACTTGGTTCCTAGCAGGCAGCAGCCAATGATGTTTGGCAATATTCTCTCCACGCCGGCTCCTCCTTCGCGAGTTTCACAACAGCCAGAAGCAAAGACGGTATACGAAGATGAACAGCGAATGGATTTAGACCTCTCCGTCGCAGTCAAATTGGCAGAAGCAACTGTGGATGCAAGCCCCAATGTTAGATTTGAAGCGATCGTTGCGGTGAATCGATTTATTGGGAAGTATGTTGATGCGTTTGTGTCAATCGCAGGGAACACTTTTGGCGGACAAACCCAAGGAAGGAGCATTATTGTAGGGAACATATCGTTGCCTTTTCCAGAAGTGGGCTCTGAGATAGAAAAGAAAATGACTGCAATATGGGCAGCTTTCCACAGAAGTGACCCATTTCCGTCTATTCGCGAACTTATGAATTCAATAGTGATGGTCGTCAACAAACTCGCGGTGTCGCAGAAGACAAAGCTTCGCCATCTACGAGGTAGCCAGAGGAGACGGTCAATGCGTGGGTCTATTGACGAGATGGGAGGCGACGACAATGCAAATGATTATCCACAATCATCATTAGGCGATCATAAATATACTTCTGGGGATAACCTCCCAACCTACAGCTCACCAGTCCGAGGGTTAAAAAGAATTGGCTCAACTCCAACGAGTGTTGGCACTCCACAAGCAGCTAATGCCAGCCCAAAGCGGTTAGATTGGATGGATCCAACGCCTCTTACGCGGAAAATGAGCGGGCGCAACTTGGAAACCATGCCAACGCCTGTTGAGGAGTACTTTTGCCCTGAGTCTAAGTTTTTCTGTTGGCAAAAGGTGGCATTTGGAGATCCTGTAGAAAACGCTCCATTAGATCCATTGAGTGACAAGGGAGCTATGAGCAGGTACCGCAAAACACGTAATAACATCGTACAACAAAATAGCCATATCCTGAAAGAAACATTCGCGGTGTTGGCTGAGCGACCTGTGAGAATTTCGCCGTATGATGAGAGCGACGCTGCTGCTGGCCTCGAAAATGAGGCAGACTTAAAGAAAGAAGCTCTACAATTGAAAGAAGTATCGTTGTTACGAAATGGACGATCTACCTCGTTGCTTCTATTCCATCCGTATGAGCCTGCATTAGTCGTATGCGGAGGGTCAGACAATATATCTGTTTGGAATACGGAAACTTCAGAACGCATGGTTTCATTTTCGAATAATAGTAATCGCATCGCGCGAGGGAGTATGTCCTCAGCCTTGTGGATCAACGAATCAAGCACAAGTCTGCTACTGACCGGCAGCAATGATGGCACGGTCAGAATCCATGATGGCTTATTCGAGCCAAATGACGAGATCAGCCGTGAGAAGCCATCTGTGATCTCATCCTTTGTCGCAGCTCCAGACATTGTGTCAGACAAACGCTACGCAAGTGGCTTTGTTCTGGAATTTCAGCAATGCGGGGGCCAATTGATCGCCGGAGGCAATACCAAGAAAATCAGGTGAGTTCTTAACAGGCTTATTCTAAGATCTTAGAAGCACTCTTCGTGTCATTCTCATGATGGCAATTTCTTTTTGATGGAAGGTGCTGGGACGTGTCAACAGAAAAATGTCGCAATTCGTTTGATAGTAAAAGTGATGCATCGCTAACGGCAATCACAACCGCATGGGATTATGATTATAACAGTGGCTACTCAGGGATTGGTCCTGACATCATAATTGCTGGGTATGGCAATGGGTCTCTGAGGGTTTTTGACACTCGCTCAGACAGGGGCGATCCTGTCCAGCACCTTAATGAGGGGTTGGCATCGAGACGGAGGAAGTTTACTGATTTCGATGAGCACACGAGCTGGATCGTTGATGTATCATTCGCCACATATGGTGGAAGACATGAGGTAAGCTCAGAGGATTCGATTTTGAACTAGACAGATTCGCATTTGATTTATTTCTTATTGTGTTTGTCCGTAGATCGTCTCCGGTTGTGTGGCGGGGAGCATTAAATTTTGGGACCTGCGCTATTCATCATCGGTCCGAACGATCGATCACAAGATGCAAATGACTGCACTCTCCACCCATTCCAAAATTCCCATGTTTGCCGCCGGCTCTCCCACCCAGTTCATCAAAATCATGTCCCACGATGGCATGACACAGCAGGTTATTCGGTATCACGAGAAGATTTCCGGGCAGAGGATTGGACCTGTGAGTTGCTTATCCTTTCATCCGCACATGTCATTCTTGGCTGCAGGATTTGCCGACGATATTGTGAGTCTGTATGCACCGAAGAGTCATTTGCGGGTCTAGTGCAGCTGAAATGAAAAATTCATTGAGTTGGATCTAAATTAAAGGAGGGGTTGTTTGTCCACTGAATATCGTAAGTACTCAGTTAAAGATTATAAAGATACAATTCTCGAAACTGAATACAAAAAGCATGAGATTCTCGTTTCGTTGTTAGCCAAGCTTATTGAGAACTTCGGGTTGAATGCAAGCAACGTGATCAGGTATAAGTGCCCTCGACACTATTCGTTGGAGAAACACGATTTCGTCTCATCCTCCGGAAACTCCCAAAGTTTTTTGCCTTCTGCGCCTCCTTCAACGTCTCCAAGCTTTCGGCGTCAATCTTACTGCCTCTCTTCATCACAACATTATTACTCTCCTTAAGTCGGCGTATAGCCACGACATCTTCGACCGACATCACTCCTGTTTTGAGGAGTTCCACCTCTATCTCATCTCGCGGATTATAACAAATGAGCAGACAAGATAAGATAAGAATGAAGGCCATAAGGGCGATGACGAATCGAGCAGCAACAATTGTGGGAGCAGCCCAACGGTTAAGCTCCTGTAGGATTCCGACGCGACATTTGTGGTAAGGACAGCTGGCGTCAATCCCACTCTTGCATAATTCTTCACTGGGACAACATATCATCAAATCAAATGCAGTGAAGTTACTATTGCCTTTGGTGGCAGGACAAGATGTATCGCACTGCATCTTTTTCTTCTCAGGCAGCGCACAGTACTTTTGACTCATCCTTTCATTGCATCTTAGGTCGACGAAACTTAGAAGCGCTTTTGTCGACGGATCTTCCGAGCACAGACTGTCAAAGTATGCATTGTTAAAATACGTGCTGATGCGGCGTTCAAATGCATCGTACGGATAGGAAGTGTGATTCGAGATCACGAGCTTAATGCTTTGTTCTCGTTTGTTGAGCCATTCGTACTGTGACACGCTTAAGACGAGGACAGTCATTACGACGAGTTTATGTAAACATAACATTCGTCTTCCGGAGCAGCATCCTCTCCTCAGCGTCTGACGGATCGCCCCAAAGCAACCATAGCATGTGCAAACAACCACCATACTCGATAGCGCTAATACCCACGCTGCGGTCTCTTTCGCCGCGGGGAAGGATAGGGCTGCCACACGACCCATCGACACTAGACCCGATGCGACAATGCAAATTACGCTGGCGAGAATAAATACCATCTCTCCGCAGCAAAAGAGAAGTTTAATAATAGCGTTTAATCTGCTCATTATGTGGCTTGTGCAAACGATACCGAAAGAAAGTGGAGGAAGGCGGGGGGAAGGCGGTGCGTGTTGTGACGGTCGGCTTTTTTTGTTTTTTTAATTTAAAACCGAGTCTTTATAGTGAGCCATTTTCCACACCCTTCTCCTCAATCAAATGAAAATGGGCGGCCAGGGCCTTGATATTAGCGCGCTTTTCTGGATGACGAAGCATGGTCTTCAGCCTCTTTTTGGCGTTTTGAATATGCGTCTTTTTTTGCACAATGATGCAGAGACAGGGGACAAAACAAAGTGTTTAGCAGCATATACGATTATGCAAAAGTACCACACCGAAAGATTACCCATCTCGGGGGAGAGAATCTTGTCATCGCTCACCTTATAAAACTGACGTATCCTGTCGCGAATTTTCTTGTCGTCGAAGGCTTCGCGGTCAAATTCCCAACCATACTTGTGAGCCTCCCGCTTCACATTCATAACAAGCACGTTGTTGAACTCCTGCTGATCCTTGCTCTGGCACTTGTTTGTGCTTAGCTCGTAGTACCGGCGCATATTCGTGCGCAGTATCACGTCGAGGGGCGGGAACGCCGTCCAGTGGAAACGATCGGTGATTATTGTGCCGTGGGCGGGGTAGCAGCTCGGCGGTGTCCTCGGGTTGGTCCTTACGAGGGCCATCGAAAGCAGGAGCTGCTTGCCTACGCGCGGACGCTCGAGGGCCTGCCTCGCGAGGGTCGACGCCTGCAGGGCCTGCGCCACGGCCTCGGAATCGATGAGCTTGGCCTTCGAGGCCTTCGAGCTTGGCTTCACGGTCGATCGGGTGGGGGGGAGCGTGCTCGGATCGAAACCCGGGGGGTAACCGCCCACGGAGAAGAGGTTGTGAATCCCGGCGGTCGCCGTTCCCGCCGAGGCCGTCGCGTTCGGCTCGACGTGCCTGTTGTTCAATAGCAGCAGCCTCTTCTTGACCGTGTTGGCGTTCTCGGCGGAAAGCTTGCGCCTCTTGGCCCTCTTCGACTCGTCGATGTCGAGGGTGTTGGCGGCGCTGAGCATGAGCTCCAGGTTCGACTGCCTCGGCTGCGCCATGGGCGGCGTGGCGGATAGGTCCGCCGTGATGGAGTCGGAGGGGTTGTCGTTCGGATGGTAGTGGTGGTCGGTCGGGGGCGCCGGGTAGGTGTAGGACGAGTGGCCGCCCGGATAGTGATGGTGCCGCATCTCGTACGATTGCGCGGCCCCCGCCCCGCCGTCGCCGCCGCCGCCGTACGAAGGCGGCCTCGTCGACACCTTCCCGGGAAGGTTGGCGATAACGGGGGAGGTGGATACCGATGACAGCAGATCCAGCGGGGATGACTTGACTGTACCGTCGACGACGCCCGATTCGAGCTCGGCGATCGCGACCGCCACCGCCGACGACGACGACAATCCGTCGTCGTCGGGGGAGGGCACGTCGCCGAAGTGGGGAGTCTCCGGCAGGAGGCGACTGGGAGTATCCGGCAGGTGCAGAGACGATGACTGACGTCCGCCCCCGCCGTCGTCCCCCCCCCCGCCCCCCCTCTTGGTCCCCGACGAAAGGTGGTGATTCGTTAGCGGACTCACGTCCTTGATGAGCCCAGCCCCCGGGACGTTGGGCAGGTGCACGGTGGGCGGCACCGCCGGCCAAGCGCCGATGTTGCCGCCGCCGTTGATATTGCCAACTCCTGCGCCGCCGTAATACCCGCGAAGACGATGATCGTGTACGGGAGGATCGCCGGCGTGAAGATGATGCGCCTTTCCTCCTCCGGCCGTCGGACGGCGTCGACTGGCCTTCTTCGCGGTGGGATGATGCGGCACCTCGACGTGAGACCTCGGATCGAAGTGCTGGTACTGGTAGACGTACGGGTGCGGCTGCTGCTGCTGCTGAGTATGCTGACGTCGGCCGACGGCGGCGTTATCCCCCATCGAGCTGCTCCCAGGCGGAGGGGGAGCTGCGGCGTAGTACGCCGACGCCGACGTCGGCGTGGGATCGTCGACGACGACGCCATTCCTGTCGACGATCGTGATCGCCGAGAACGATCCGAGTGAATGATGAGGCGAGGAAAGGTACGGCGTGGAGGATACGGCGCCGTTGTTCGTCGTCACATGATAATAATACGACGACGACGACGACGGCGGCGGCGGTCCGTATCCTCCCCCGCCGCGAGGGGGGTGGCTCGCCCCGATAGCGGCGGACGATCCGCCGCCGGTGGTGGGCGGCCCCCCGCGCCGCGACGAGGAGAAGTCGGAGACGGTCTCGTCGCACGTGGTCGGGGTGGCCGCGACGCCGCTCGATCTGACGTCGTCGTCCCCCCCCGACGTCGTCGTCTTCTTCTCCTTCGCGACCTCGACGGCGGCGACGGACGAGGCCTCCTCCGCCTCCCCCCCCCCGTCCCCGCGCCGCGCGCTCCCTCGTCGATCCTCGTCCTCCGCGTCGTCTCCCGGAAGCGGACGATGACGATGGGGGGATGATCCCCGCGGAGCATCGTCGTCGTCGTCGTCGTCGTCGTCGTCGTCCTCCTTCTCCGCGGGACGACGGTCCCCCCCCTCCACCCCGATCGACCCGCCGTCGACATGACCGTCATCGTCGTGGGAGGGGGGAGGGGGGGCAGGTCCGGCAATCGCTCGGCGAGGATGAGGAGGGTGTATCGTCGGATGTACCGGAATGTGGGAGGGGAGCACGAGGTGCATCGGGGGAGGAGGATAGTGCGGCGGGGGGGGAGGGGCCGCCCCGTAGTGCGGATGATAGGGCGGATGCGGATAATGATGATGATGATGATGATGATAGGGAGGCGGAGGAGGATGCTGGTACGCGACCGCGACCTGATGACGATGATGCGACGTCGCGCCCCCCCCCCCTCCCCCCCGGTGATGGTGGTGATGATAGACCCCCCCCCCCGACGTCGACGACGACGTCGTCCTCGGAGGATAGGGGTGGGGAGGAGGAGGGGGGGGGAGGTGTCCGTACTGGTATACGTGCGGGGGGGGGGCGTAGGCGTACATGGGCGGCGGCATGTAGGGCGGGAGGACCCCCGCGTTCGCCGCGCCCATGCCCATGCCTCCCCCCCGCAGTCCCCCCGGCGGCGGCGGCGGCGGCTGCGGCTGTTGGTCGTCGTTCGTCCCCCCGACGACGGAGGGGGGCTCGTTCGTCGACCCACCCCCTCCTCCCCCCTCCCCCCCCCCGCCGCCGCCGCCGCCGGTGGTGGCGGTGGTGGTGGTGGACGAGGGAGGTGAAGGAGGAGGAGGAGGAGGAGGAGGAGCGGAGGAGGAGGTGGCAACGGGTGTCCTCTCCGCCGCATCCCCCCCCTCCCCCCCGTCCCCTCCTCCGTCGGGGGCGTCGACATTATTCTCCGCCCACTCGGATCGTCCCTCTGCGGCATCGACCGGAGAGGACGGGGTCATTGTCTTTATTGCGGTTGTTGTCGTTGTGATGGGCGGGGGACGTCGTCGTCGTCTTCTTCTTCTTCTTCTTCGGATGGCGACGGGAGCCTCTTCTTTTCACATACACCCACCCTGTCGCCGTGGTGAAAGGGGATATCGTATGGGACACGGTGTAAAATGACACGGCTGTTGGTGTGAAACAATCTTTTGTGGGCAGCAAGTTGCCGATAGCGTTCATCGAATGATATTTTCTTATCTCATTTTAATTTTAGGCGACCGTAAGTAGGTGTCTCGTTCGTTCGATAATTATTTACCGCAATTAGACCATGATGATGAAAAGATTATTTTTATATATATTATTTGCATATCTCCCCCTCGGGGGCAAAATTTTGTTTTTAGTCCATCCCTAGCTGATTCGTGATGAAGAAAGTTGAAACCGTCAAAATTTTCCCGCCAGGTGGTTCAAGAGAAGCTCAAAACGTAAATCGTTTTTTCAAACTTTCCCTCGCGCGAACGTCGGAGAAATGATGGAGAAGGGTGTGTATGGATCCTACGTGAATGACGATTTTCGCGAGTTTGATGTTTCTTCTGTCTTCCTCTCGTACGTACTTTCCTGGTACACGAGAGATTCTGAAAACCAGTCGTAACTGACATCGTTCACACACACAGACGCCCGCCCCACAAAGACGCGCACCTATCTAGAGATACGTGCATCTTACATACACGATACGATCGATATTCTCTCCTTTCTTGCCAGAAAATAGAAAACCCTCTGTTCTTGTCTTCAGAGATTGGATATTATTCTACCTGCACCCACTTTGAATTCATAGAGTAGTTTGCTATGAATTCATTGTCCATACATCAAGCGAAACACCATGTTTTTTTTGTCGGCAATTAAAGCGACCCAGGGGGAATATGCTGGATCACCGTCTTGGGAAGCGGTACTTCAGTGGCGGCACGATGATCCCCGATGCTGAGGGTGAAATAAATATCCGTGCACCGCAAGTCGGGCGATTATCGGTTAATTGCTGTGTATTGTGATGCGTGATTTTGCGAGGTAAAAGCTAGTTTTAACGGTAGCAAAAACACACACCCTATGACCATGGCGACCGCCAGCATCCTACTGCTGCCATGGTGCCGCACTCATGGCGCCAAAGCATGTAACAATCAAACAACATGATGGGCGACTGTTTTGTGCGGCGGAGCCGTTAGTGGGTCGTCATGGCTGCCGCGATCGACCCTTTTGGTCATGACACGTCAATTTGCCTTTTTTGTTGTGGGTTGTGGCCTACGTAGGAATACATAGAGTAACATACCAGACAATTGACAATACCCTCCCGAGGAGGTGATGAAGTGCATCATGGCCGGCATCGGAGCCATCGGCTCGGCAGCCTCCACGCCGAATCGGTTGCTTCTTTGCATCCGCCGATGCAAGACGTCATGGCGACATGATGCATGTTGGCAGTGTAGGCGCAGAAGGCAAAATAGGATCAGGAGGATGTGTTTTCTGCTTAATGTGATTTCCCGCATGGATCAATCATGGTGACCGCCGTGGTCATCCTAACCCTAACACTAACTCCCGGCTTTTGAGCTTGGCAAAATGTTGGCTTCGTGTCGGGGATTTTTTCCCCCAAAACGGCTGACACACCCGACATGTTGGCGTCATGTCGCCGACATGGTCTGTGTCGTGTCGG
>JALLAZ010000012.1:0-35674 GCA_036939755.1 Stephanodiscus triporus
ATTCAACTGGACTAAAATTTAAATTTTGTAGATCAATTTTTGGTATTTGTGAGGAAGTTGCTGGGAAAAACAACACAACAATCAATCTGTTTGCAGAAGACGTGGTGGACGGTGATGGCATGAGGCAATGTTGTGTCATCTTTGGCATTAATAGTAGAGATTAATATGAATTTGTAGCCCCCCCTTGAATTCCTACATAATATGTAATGAATTCCTACATTGACATTGAATTCTATTCCCGCCATTTCTGAAGGTACCCCAAGACCATGATGTCCGCCACTGGTAGGACCAACATGGCCCTTATAGAGATGGGACCATGCCCCAATACTTTTGGGGCATCTTCCTCAAGTGCATGGGAACAGTTCGGTTGCTTTTTATGCCTCACTGGCTCATAGTTTTAACATTGCAATACACACTAACAGCAGAGTGTGTATATTTGCTAGCTTGTGCTAGCAATACTGTCGTAGCCCCAACAGAACACTTTGAGATGGAAATATATCCCAATCCCAATACTCAATTGATGTATATGATAACTTCTCAAATGCTTTTCATGCCCTATATGCATTAGGCTAGGAAGTTACAAGGTGCAATAAGAGCATGTAAAAATAAAATCACTAAAGAAGCGGGGTGCCTTGTTAGGGGGGTCCACCACCCCTGCAATAGCTTGGATGACCCAGTCACTTGGTGCCAGAATTTGGTCACAAAACTTTGCACCCTTCTTTCAAACATATATACATGCAATTTGACATACTTTAAATGATCCATATGCATGTGCTTTGGCTCTTGACAAATGGGCTCAAAATAGTATGCAAAATGGGCCATTTTGTTAGCACAGAACATTTCAATGTTTGGCACACCCGTTGGGTGAGTTCTTGACAATATTTTTCAACCAAACTTTCAGGACATCATATTGGGATATAGTGGATTGGTTAAAATCACTCAGAAATGGCATGGGGTGTATATGAAACAATCACATTTTTTCCACTGGACCCCCTAACAGTATCGTACAACACCACAAAAAGTGTTCGATTTTTTACTACTACGATATACACTGCTTCCACGATGATATCGCCCCCGTTCGCCCCATTCTCCACCCCAATGTTGTTGTCTATGGTCTGTCACTACCACAATCGTCCTCCTCAATTTTCTATGCACTGTTTGATTGTTGTGTTTTGTTTTGTTTTTGCTGTTGTCGTTGTCATTGTCGTCATCATCTGTCATCCGTCATCCCGTCATCCATCATCCGTCATCCATC
Source organism: Stephanodiscus triporus (assembly GCA_036939755.1). Classification (NCBI taxonomy): domain Eukaryota; phylum Bacillariophyta; class Thalassiosirophyceae; order Thalassiosirales; family Thalassiosiraceae; genus Stephanodiscus; species Stephanodiscus triporus. The sequence continues at coordinate 1,256 of JALLAZ010000012.1, forward strand.
ATTTGTCGTCTGTCATCTGTCGTCCGTCGTTGAGTGCCCCTTCCCTCTGCCTCTGCCATTGGGTGTCGGCTTTCCTCTGTGGTGCTAACGCCTTGTTGCTTGCACATGCAGCATTGTCAATCCCTTGGGCATAGTCAGCTCCCTTGCGCCTCGAACACTTATTGTGGATGCAGGCATGGTGCATCGTTGTGCTCCTCCCCCTCCCTCCCTGCCATCTTCCCCATCACTCCTCACCTCCCTTGCTCTCCCCACCACTGCCTCTCTCATCCTCCTGTGTCAGCATCATTAGCTGATTGTTGTATCGCTCATGCGCTCTTCCTAATGAGCTTTGGCTTTGGCTTCTCCCTCGTCGATCTGTCAAGCGCATACTGCCGGGCATTGTCGGCGTCAATGGGGGTGATGTGGGCATGGCAATAGCACACGACGGTGCGCTCAATGCACTTATCCTCATGCCCACCCTTTTCTGACATGTTAAGGAAGACGTTTTGGTCAATAGGATACAAGGAATTACCACTGAGGACGAGATATTGCTGATCTAACACTTGCATGATCGTTTTCTTTGCCTTTTCTTGGGTATGGGTACGCGCCGTCTTAAAGTTAGGCAGGAAGACTTTGTCCAAAGATAAGGGTGTCGTATATCGATCAAATCGGAAGGGGCTGCTTTATAAGACTGGACACTCTTTGGGGGTATTAGAATGAGTTATAAAAGATATAATGCCGATTCACTAAGGTCTGTCATTTTTCCAAAAAAAGTGTTAAAAAAGGGGATGATTCACATAAACATAAGGGGTCAACTTGTATGGTAGATACCATAAGTAGTACCTACCATACTCTTCTAAACTTAACCTTCGTGGATATTCTACCACCCAAAACTATGAATTCATAGTCACATATGTAAGGGGTAGTCAAGGACCTTTCCGACACCTTTCCGCATTCTTTCTGAGTGAGAAGAGATGCCCCAGATCTATTCCCACTCAAGTAACGCGCAAAAATCCCGATATAAAAAGATGGGGTATTGCCAGAGATACAGACCTGAATGCCAAGAAAAACAAAAAATCACAACTTTGAATTAATAGTCACCATCAGTCAATGATTTTAGGCCCTCAACATGGCCGACGTGCCAATCCAAGTGCACAGGCCATGAAGGGAGATGTATACGACGTATATTTGCTGTCGCTGTCGCCGCTGATGCTCTGCATCATTGGTACGGCCATCACATCCAGCAACCATCGGGCAAGACAATTTTTTGACACGTCGTGACTTAGAGTAGCAAATAAACATAATTCCTAATAACTTTTTCTAGTTTTAACAATGTAGTCCTGTCAAATAGTATGTTTGTTGATTGTTGTAGTATGCTCAAAAGCCGGGAGTGGGGCCCTGTGGCAGTCGTAGGATGACGGCGGCCACCATGATCGATCCATGCAAGAAATCGCATCAAGCAGAAAACCCCTCCTCCTGATCCTATTTTGTCTTCTGCACCTATGTTGCCATGATGTCTTGAATTGGCGGATGCAAAGAAGTGACCGTTTTGGCGTGGAGGCTGCCGAGCCAACAGCTCCGATGCCGGCCATGATGCACTTCATCACCTCGTTGGGAGGGTATTGCCAATTGTCTGGTATGTTACTCTACGTATTCCGACGTAGGCCACAACCCACAACAAAAAAAGGCAAATCAATGTGTTGTGACCAAAACGGTTGATCGCGGCCGCCATGGTGACCCACTAACGGCTCCGCCGCATAAAACAGTCGCTCATTGTGTTGTTTGATTGTTGCATGCTTTAACTTGGCGCCATGAGTGTGGCACCATGGCGGCAGTAGGATGACGACGGTCACCATGGTTGTAGGGTGTGTGTTTTAGCTACCTTTAACTAGCTTTTACCTAGCAACAACACACACCACAATACACAACAATTAACCGATAATCGCCAGACTGGCGGTGTGCGGATCATTTTTATTTCACTGTCAGCATCGGGGATCATCATGCCGCCACTGAAGTACCGCTTCCCAAGACGGCGATCCAGCATATCCACCTTGGTTGCTTTAATTGGCGACAAAAAACATGGTGTTTCACTTAACGTATGGACTATGAATTCATAGGAAACTATGAATTCATAGTAGGTGGTAGAATAATATCCTTTCGTGTAAAACCATCTCCCGCCATTTTTGAAGACGAGCTCGAGGCGAGGGCGAGGGAGGAGGGTTGGGTCCTGAACCACTGCACAAGAGAAAAAAAACACTCTCACTCTCCTCATAATATCTTCATCATCCCGACCTCGAATCTCGAACCTCACAATGATCACCAGAAACACGGTATCAACTAGCCGTCATTTGTTGAGGAGGCTTAGCTCTGAACCGACGCAGACCGTCGGGCGCGTTGCCAGCGTTGACATAAACGTACCTACTATCCATCACTCACACAACACTTTTCTGTCATCGTATAATGTTCCCCGGCCGCTTTTCTTTTCCGGCGGCCATTCCCTTTTCATGACGCAGACGAGACGCGTCTCGTCGATTATCAAATATAAGTCATTCAATCATGCCAAATCTTGTGTGTGCACAGACTCGCATAGAAAATGGCCGGTGCAAAACAAAAGAGATCTCACGAGCAGCAGCGGCGACAACCACAATCGTGACAAAACCGATACGAATACTTTCGAGGACAAACTAAAAACACTACGCGAGCTTTATGCCCATGTCAGATCTCAGATCAGTCTTGATATTTGGACTCTCAATGTCGTTCTATTCACATTTATTGTTGGTCCGTACGTTTGGAATGCCATGCAAAATAGCCGCCATAATGACGATTTCTACATGATTCCCGTAGACGATCCAGTGGAGCACTCCGTTAGAATATTGTTGGACTGTGCAGGGCAGGATTCTGACCAGGCATTGCAAGATATTGCCAATAATTCTCCCGAAGAAGATGCCAAACGCATACTAAACCAGTTCCTAACAAGTGAAAATATTCGCACAACTGCATCTAGAATTGCGTCGGAGGTTATACAAATGGAACCCTTTCAGAATGCATGCAAGAAGCTCGTCTGGAATATCTGGAATGACTTAATCAATGACAAAGAGACTTATTCTCAGCTGACGACTCTTCTTTATACTGTCCTCCAAAATGACAAGGTGTATTCAGCCGTCAAGGACCTGTTACTGCAGTTGATTAACGACGAGGAGGTCAACCGTGAACTGACGAAGCTGGTAGTTAAATTGAGCGAAGAGCCGGATGTACTCGCCGCCACGCAACAAGTACTGACAAAAAGTGCACACCGTACCATGAATGACCCAAATGTCCTTGACCACTCAATGGAATTTGCAACGGAGGTTATGGGAGATGATGTTGTGCAGCGAACTGGTGGAGATGCATTATGGAATACAGTTGGGTATGCTGTCCAACCCAGTGGAAATGCGGGTGAGTGCATATTACGATTATCTGAACTATCGCTGTTTTTTTCGGGAAGATTCATTGTTTCATTCGATTTATTCAATAATATGATTTATTAGTTCTTGCAGGGGTAGGAGCATTGATAGTAGCGGGTGTTCTTCATTTCTATATGTCTCGCAGAGGTGATGGGGGTTCAAGTGGACCGGCTCGTGATGTGGTGCAGTCACAACTGCCAACACAGTTTTATGACTCTCCACCAACATGCAATCATCTTTACTTTACTCCTAGCTCTTCGAATGTCAACCACTCAGCAGCTTCCTCCTTTGACAAAGTGATGAAATCTGCTTATCGAGTTGCATCTATCCCGTCATTTCTCATTGGATCGATTCTAAAAACTTACGATAAAGTCACACATGGGGTTGTGTACATGTTCAATGCCCCCTCTCGGCTTGGGTCGTCAATGATAGAATTGTTATGTTATGTTTCAGAGCAGGTATCAAACAAATTATCTTTCCTCTTTTTGAGCTGCCGAAGAGGTCTTTCTGGAACCTTTCAGGCAATCATTGTTCATGCCAAAAATACACCAAATTTTATCACTGATTATTGGTGCCATTTACTTAATATTGTCTCGGTATGTTTCAGTCGCATGACGGGATATGCTAGTAAATCCACTGATGGCGCCTCAGATGTCTTTTGAAAGTGGTTGAATATTCATTAAAAGGGAGTACATTAAGATGTTCAATTTTAAGCCTTCTGGTAACTTCAACTTTGACATATTATTATTAACATATATTCACAGGGGAATTAGCGACGGTGAAACCCGAAAGTCATTTCCTATGCTAGTAGGGTTCGTTACTTCGATCTCTTGTTTGACAGTTTCGTCTTCCATGTTGTCATTCGTGTCGCGGTCGTCAGCTAGGCGAAAATATGACTCTCCTGGTGATGCCGGTGTCTTCTTCTCTTCGGCATTCCCCATGGATAAAAAATTTGAAAATGCAGCAGTAAAGCTATTTTTCATATTGGTCGCCGATGACAATACCGAAGCAACTCCTTCTTCAAATGGTTGATTTAAACCGCATGCATCTAAGCCTGCTGAATAAGGCGCAATACCGTTTTCATAAGGCGTAATGATCGGCGCTTCTTTTTCCAAATCAATCTTAAGTGTATCTGGTGCCGCAACATCATTGATTTCTTTTGATCCACTACCGACTAGCGTTTGTTTCATCTTTCTTACAATGGACGAGTCGCGTTTCGTCGCTTTGGCAGCTATGAGGTCGGTGTTTTCGTGCGAATTGTTAGTGGCTGTTGATACTTCTCGCACTTCTGAAGAATCTGGGTCATCAGTAATTTGCCTTTGCTGTGTATTACAATCGCCTGTTGCTAGTCCGTACATATTTGTAGCTGTTAGAGCTAAATCATTCAAAATATGTACACTGCTCTCGATCGATACATTCCTCATATCTGAACCTGCTGGATCGTCACCACCCCCCACTGAAGCACCCATTGCTCCTTCAACTGGTTGCACTATTCTTTCTATTGTTGGCACATCCGCCTCCTCGTCAATATTTTTTTTGTTTTTAGCGTGTTTTGCCCTTTCCTCGTCGTTATCATCATTATATATTGCCTTTACAGCCGACTCCTCATCAAATGTGCCTTTCTCTGCAATTTTTGAGTCATGAAAAGTTGAGGAGCAGTGTTCATTGATGGCCATGATCACAAAAATAGAGCCAACAAACGCCTCAGCCAATACCCATATTGATACGGCAAACATGTTGACACCCAATGTTCCGAAGCAGAGCGCGCCCGCAATCGCAGCCCCCACCGTGAGAACGTAATACAGAATTCCTAGTCCAAAGAAGCTCAGTGCGAGTGTGATTCTCTGTCTTCCCAACTTCCATGATGACAATATCCCACCGAGTACTACGAGGCCTGCGGCCGCGGTGAAAATGGACCATGTGGGGACTGTCATCCTTTTGATTGTACATGTTTCCTGATCGGGGGCGCCATATTTCATAATCTCACCACATAATTCCTTCTCAAAAATAATGTTTGACGCGTCACCGGAGTAGCTCCTTATCCGCATACAGCCCAGCTGATTCACGTCCGAGGGAAAGGAGAAGTCCACCGTGGAGAACTGGTGATTCACCTCGCTACTGTAGGCCATGCATCCATCCGTAAAGTAATATTTCTCCGGCTTGAAAAAATCTGTCGCGCCAGGGCCGTACTTAGCCAGAGGTCCAGAATGCAACAGGGGAAAGCCCCCTGGGTTCACATCCTGGCCGGAAAAGTCCGTGCTGGATCCATCGTCAAAAGCGACCATGTGATTGTCGCCGGACAAAACCAAAAGGTTTCGAGGACCGGCCCCGACCGTAGCGGCGATGTAGGCCGACAATTCATCGCGATCCGATGCGAAGCCTCCCCAGCTATCCGAACCGATCTTCACGGGCTCCGTCCACGGTCGAGTGGTCACCCAAACGACGAAATCGTAATTAGCCGCCTGGGCCAATTCGTTGAACAACCACTCCTTCTGCTCGGTGCTGTAAATCTTTCCGGGGTAGTATTCGGTAGAACGGAACGATTCGCTCCTCAAATCCGTTACGATGAACCTCACGGTACCGATCGTGAACGCCTGATATTTGGCGGCGTTGGCCGCAAGGGCCGAGGAGGATCCCAACGGATAATTGGGGATGGCCAAATTGTAAGCTAGCTTCGCAACGATCGCCGCTCCCTCGTCCTCAGAGTCCTGATTATTCCCCAGCCAATCGTGATCATCCCACATGTACGAGAATATGGTGCGCATGTACAGCAGCCTCTGCGACGGACTGCCCATGACCCTGTCGTACGCCCCCAGCCGCTCGTCGATGTCCAGGGTGTTCAGATCCTCGTAATGGAGGTCCCCCATGTGTATGAACATCAGCGGGTTCAACGACAGGACGTCCGAGAACGTCTCGGACTTCGATCCGGTGTAAGAGCACGATCCCGTGGCGATCGTGAAGTCCATCCGACTCCCCTCGGGGGCGGGCGTGACGAAGAATCCGACATCCCCGGCCACTACGGCAGAGTTCGCGGTGCGCTGCGGACGTGTGATGCCGTAGTAGTACGGCGTCCTGGGCGCGAGCGATTCGACGGACAGCGCCTTCATGCCGTGCTCGTCGGGCGCGAAGTCGCCGTACGCGACCGGGACATTGACGATCTGGTCGGACTCGATGGCGAGGTTCGGGTTGGTGCTGACGACGAATTCGCGTCGGTTGCCGTCGTCCGCGCTCGGCCCTCGGACGCGGAACGTCGCCGACGTCGACGTCACTTCATTCGGGTGGACGGACGGAGCGGTACGGTGGATCAATCGTTCAGCGAGGGGGGGATATTCGTGCCCAAAACGGGGCATCATCGTGAGAGCCACGACGAAGAAAAAAAAGAGAAACTCACCGCCCCCCGCCAACGCCCAATCCCGATACGCGACCCGGTTGTAACTCAGGTGCGTCGATATCACCGAATAGACGAAGACCAGCACCGCGAAGGACGAAAGCAGGATGACGTACGTTAAAATGTTGTACCCTCCCCCCTCGCCGCATTTCGATTTGAATCCCGACCAGCATCCACCCGACGACCCCGTCTTTCCCGGCGCTGACGGCGAGGCCGCGTCGGGCGGGGGCGATCCGCCGCCGCCGCCGCCGCCGTCGTCGTCGTCGATCGTCGCCGTCGTCGTCCCTCCCCCGCCGTCCTTCCTCTCGCCCGACGACGGCGGGGCTACTCCTCCTCCTCCTCCTCCCCCTCCCGCCACCCGATCCTCCCCCCCCTCGTCCACCTCCTCCTGGGGGAGGCTCTTGACGATGTACTCGGGGCCGCTGATCGTGGAGAGCGAGAGCAGGGAATCCTCGCCTCCCCCAGGCGAGAGCAGGTACTCCTCGCCCCCGGGCGAGAGCTCGAACGACCCCTCGCCCTCCTCCGACGAGGAAGGAGGTCCGCTGCTAACGAACGAATCCTCGACCCCCCCCGGCGAGATGACGGGATCGTCCTCGTCGTCGGTGACCCCACCCCCTCCCCCTCCCCCCCGCCGACCCCACCCGACGTAGGACAGGTTGCCGCGCCTGCGCGTCGTCCCGGAAGCGTGGCCGCGGGAGGAGGGCGTCCTCGGCGTCGAATACGACGAAAACGGCGACGTCGCGTCTATGCGGTACTCGTCCTCGTCGTCGTCGTCGTCATCGTCCCACCCCGCCGGAAATATCGACTCCGGCGTGAGACGGGCGTATCCGGCGCCTCGGTACCTGTCGACCATCTCGAGCAACCGCGGATCGTCGGTCCCCTCGATGCCCCTGCGTCGACATATGGCGCGGATGGACCCGACGAGGGCCGCGAACGCCTCCGCCTCCGGGTCGATCGAGAGGGACGAATCCGCGTCCGCCATTGTCGGTCGATCGATCGTCCTTCCTCGTCCTACCTCCTGCTACCTACTGCTTGTGTTCAGGGCAACGCTTTTTTGTTCGTTTTTTTTTTTGCAGCACGCTATGTTGTTCCTCCCGAATCGGACTCAAGATCGATATCGGTGTCATCATCTTGAGATATTCAATCAATCGTTTTCGCGAAAAAAGAAAAAAATGACAAAAAGGATGTCGTTGACTAGAAGTGATATCGTACCATACGACCGGTAGATAGATAAGACACGTAAATGCCAAATTTGGCGCGGGACTCGTGAGTACTCTATGTCGTACCGTAAAGCAAAGAAAATGCACCCCAACGTACGATTGATATTCTAAATTTGATTCTACGTAGGAATTCATATTTAACACAGAACACAAAGCTTCCGCCGCCTCCAGCTGCGCGGAATAGCCCCTGTGTGGCGGTCACGTCTGCTGTCGCGGAGCGGGCGCCAGCCATGGCGGAGGAGCAGCCTGCCGCTCCAGTCGACCGTGCTCGTGCTCGTGCTCGTGCTCGTGCCGCCGCCGTCTCCCGTGTCATCAACCACAGCGCTTGCCGATGGTGTCGATCGTCCTCTTCTGAGACATGGAGTGCCACATGGTGGTCTGGTCTGTGTTTGTGGTAAACTCAGTCCGACGAACGATTGGAATCGTTCAAGATGGGGACGATCACCACGAGAGCCGAGGGCCTCCTCCATCACCTCTTCGGGTGGACGCTGCGCGGCATGCGTCGACATGCAGTGCGCGAGGTTGTTTCTCGCAATAATGCGAGAAACAGCCATTTTTTGCACAGCAAAACTCTTTTTGGTTTTGGCAAACGCAGACAAGCATTTCTCACAAGAGAAAGACGAGACACAGGGAGTCCCTTCAGGCGCCACTCGTCAATGAAAGTGACCAGGTCCTCCTCAACCTCATCCAGGAGACCTGCTGGGTCTTTATGCAAGATCAGCCTCTTCTGTCCACTCTTCACAGCAGCTGCAAGGTCGTCAGCTCAAGCCTGCCACCTTGAAACTGGAAAGGACACACTTGCAACATCACAGAAGCTTTGTTCTGGTTCAGGTTCTCCTCCATCCTCATCGACATGTCCATAGAGCAGACAGAATCTGATGCTTCTCGTTTGCAGGATAGCTCTTGCAACAGTGGACAGCACTATCCATTCGTTCAGCAAGGTGGAAGTGGTTGGTATCTCCAGGATTGTAGAGCTTCGTCCTCATTTCACTTTGTGAGAGGAGATTGATGGATTGAGCTTCCACAAACTCAAACGAGTTGTGCCATCAGAAGGGACCTCGTAGGGAGCTACTGGAGGACCTGGTACATCATTGAGCGGCAAAAAAAGGGTGCGCCAAAAAATATGGCCAAGAGAAGCAACATAGGAATACCACAACAAAACTATTTTGATAAGTTAGATACTTAGAGCGAGAAAGGAGGGACATTTTCATTGCTTACACCACGTGTTCTACGGTAGGTAATCTATTGTCTCTGCACACTGGCCCCTTATACTGATGGGGCGTATCAAAACACAACATCAAGAAATATGAAAATAGATTTGTTAAGCTGCCAATAATAATTACGATTATGAACAATTATTACATATAAAAATGCATTTTTCTCTAGATGGTACAGTTTAGAGCCCAGGTCATTGATGATATGTTGTTTCTGAATGAACAGGGGAATTACCCATCATGCAAACACAGCCACATCCAGTGGAGCAGACACTGTGTTGCTGAAACCATTGCATTATGTGGTTTACATGTCCTCCTAGCACAATGAGAAGCAAAGAAATACTAGTTGAGTGAAGGAAAACATTGAAACACAAAATATTTTGCTAAGAACACAAACACTCACCATGCCCACACCTTGGGCACCATGTACAGGCTCCACGAACAGGGTTGCAACAAATTGAACACTGAAAGGGATACTCCCCACATTTACGACAAATATCATCGTCTGTCACAGGCTCCAAGCAACTTCCACAAACTGGAGTAAACGTGACACCAAGGGCTACCCCAGCATTGGGTAGAATCATAGGTTTGCCTCCGTCTGTTTCCAACCATGTAATTGTCTCTGTCCCTGCGCCAGGTGTAGCATAGGCAAGTCTTTTTGATATCTCTGAACGCACAGTGAGTAAGCCCCAACCGTACAATAGTGCAGCATACCGATGTAAATAATTGTCATAACGACGTTCATCAAATTTTGGCAAAAGACGATAGCTTCCATCGGCTCCTGAAGACAAACATCTTCTATCTCTGCCAAAGGTAAGAACACAAACAATGGTCGCTAACATCTGGAAGTCTCTTTCCAATTCATAATAGCAAAGGATCTGCTCAACAATACCAGTTGTTAGTGCGTCCCCGTTGCCACCCCATCCATCAGTTTCATCCATCTTAAAAGTAAAGATGGATTCGATAGTTTGCGCCAGCAGTCTCCAAGTATCAGCTTTTGCCTTCTGACCGCAGCCGGAGCAAACTCGAGCATTGTGAAGGCAGAGCTTTTGAGAGATCGCAAGTTGTTCGGAGGCTAATGCGGAAGTCTGAGGATTTTCAAGCATGTACACGCCTAGGTGGAGCTTATTAATGCCATGGCCAGACCTTTCTTTAGATGGATCTATCTGGGCAGCATTTTGCCTATTCCTGTTATTCACTGCAACAAGAGTAAAACTTCTCGATTCAATAAAGGAATATAAAAGTTCGGTTCGGTCACAAAAAACAGTTGAATCAATAACTTACACAATCTTTGGTCGGGAGGTGTCATGGCTGTTGGAAGCTGGTTAGCAAAGAGCTTTTTCAAGTTGCCCATCATCGAGCTGTGTTTCGACAGCTTAGGCATAGGGGAAAACGACGCTAAACGCATGACTGGACTTGATGATGGGCGTGGATCTGGTGATTTCCGCCAAAATTCATCCTCCGATGAATTCTTATCGCCATTTTGCCAGGTAGAATGAGGTATCGTAAAATCCTTCGTAAGCCACCATTGATCACCAAGCTTTAGCAAATTAGCCAGATGGGGTGACTGTCCATTCAGCAGGATGTCGTCGTGCTTCCTCGAGATCAAAACAGATGGAGAGAGTGATGGAAGACCTGCGAAGGCTCCGTTTGATGACTCGCATTCAGCTCCCAGCAATGGTTTACGAGAAGATGAAAAGTAGGCATCAAACATGGAACTACAATCTCCTGGCGTAGAATCGTTGGAAGCATCAACGTGGTAGAAGCCTTCGGAATCATCACTCGCCGCAGAGATTCTACTATATTCGTCACTCTCAAGGGGTAACAAATCTCCGTCTTCGTAACTGCTGCTTTCGCCACTGCTGCTGCTGCCACCACCATTGTCACTCGGCGCATTGCCATCAGGCTGTTCATTCTCGCCATCTCCCCATTGCAACGATTGGCCTCGGAGATTCATCTCGATTAAATCGAGCAATGTCTTAGGAAGAAGTGTTTCACGCTCGCTTTGGCTCTGCTGGCCCGCTGTTCGGTTGGATGCGTCGTCTTCATCGCTAATTGCGTCATCTCCCTTTTTCATATGCTGCGGTTGGAATGAAATTTGGCCGACGTTGGGGCTAGTCGGCGTCGATATCGATCGATTCGATTGATAATACGACCACATTCGTTTTACCGGACCATTGTTGAAGGTTACGAGACACCCAACTCCACTAAATGCAACGCCGCAAAGCGGTGGACAGGGGACGCGAGACGCCACGGCCGGGTCAATGGTCACCTCTGTTGCACTGATCCCAACTTCGTTGTTCTCGACCACTTCCTCCATGGACGCTACTAGATCGCCATTGGGGATGATTGACGGAGCCGAGGCCTCCTCCGTAATGTCTTCTGTCATTCGCCGCGCCCCACGCAATGCACTGCTAGCCGAAAGGTCGATGTCGAATTGAGGAGCCGCCAGCTTGGACTCGTCCCCCACCGAAGATGTCTCATTTGGGCTTTCACGTGCTGTGTTGCTCTCGCCCCCGAAAAGATCTTCCTCTTCGTGTTTATTCCACCACTCGCTTCCACGATGATCGATACCCTGACGGTACACACGAGATAAAACCGAACGGCTGGAGTTCGACTCGACATTATCAGCTCTAACCTGCTTATTTGGCACCATTGTTTCCGCAGCAGCGGATTTCTCCCTCCCAAGTATCGACGCTTCCGGCACGCCGTACACAGTTAACCGACTGGCCTCGGTGAGAACACACAAGGCAAGCTCATCGTAACCTGAGTTGACACCGATACTGCCATCCACGGGTGCAAAGCTCACCAGGTCCACGGCCATCACATCACCGACATCTTCCCCGCCACCGGGTGCGAAGGACAGCGCGTCCTCCTCGATCCCACCCCCTCGGAACGCGGTGATCATCCGAGCGCCAAAAGATCGACGGATCTCCGGTTCGCAGTTTCCCTCGCCCGCGGCGTCATTGACGGCGGACGGCGGGGGGGAGTCCCCACTCCCCGCGACGCGCCAAAGTTCGGCCTTCCACCCCCCCCCGACGCGAGCTCGCGACGACGATGGCAACGGCGGTTCGTCGGGCTCCGGCTCCATCTCAGCCCCGCCCATTTCGTCCAACGTCAGGGGAGGCGGGGAGGGAGGTCCGTCACGGGATGCCACCCCGTCGGGCGTCATCCTCCTTTTCCTCGGACCGCGGGCGGCCGCTCCGCCGTGACCGCCCCCCCCGACGACGGCGTCCCCCTCCCCAACCTCCGGAATCGTCGCGCCCCCGCCATCGGCCGACGTGCCCGTCGACGCGGGCCTCCTTTCCGGCGGGACGTCGCCCAGGTCGTCCGCGAAAACGACGACATGGTCGGGGAACGAGGGGTGCGCGCGCGCGGCCACGCCCCCCGGCGCGAATATGCAGGACGTCGCGCGGTACTTCCCCCCCCTCCCGACCGTCCAGATCTTGACGACGAGGTCGTCGTCATCGTCGTCGTCGTCGTCGTCGTCGTCGTTGTTTTGTCTATCGCGCCCATCGTCCGTGCCCCACGTGACCCATCGCGACGTGCCACCACGCCCGCCTCTGCCGCCCGATGCGCGGACGGAGGCGACGCCCGCCCCCCCGCCGGCACACGCGAGGAACGACCGCGAGGGACGATCGGCCCGCCTGTCGTCCCACACCCGGACCACCCCCCCCGAGTCCATGGTCGCGAACTCGTGGTCGGACTCGGCGGTCACGGAATAGGCGCAGTGCACCAGCCCGCGACCGCGACGAAGACGGCGTAGGCCGCGATCGTCGTCGTCGTGATCCTGATCGCAACGGTCGTCCTCCGGCCGCACAACGAAGCGCGAATTCGGACGCGCGCCTCCTCCCCACCCTCCCCCCCCCGCCCCTCCCAACAACGTGGTACGCAGGTCCCAGATGCACGCCGAGCGACCGCACGTCGCCAGGAGCACGGGGGCGGACGGTCCCTTCCAGTCCATGCTCGTCACGACGTCCTCGTCGTAGTCGTAGTCGTCGTGGCGGTAGTCCTTGACGCCGAGGTCGTCCAATCGCCGCCCCGTCGGGACGTTCCCGACGCGGCCGAGACCTCCTCCTCCCACCCCGTCCTCGTCGTTGTCGTGGTTGCTGTTGCCGTTACCATCGGCGGCGCCGACGTTGTTGTTCCCGTGCCCCCGCGAGCCCGTCGCCGCGCCCGACGAGGTCGATTCCGCCGACGACGCGCCGCGGGACGGCGGCGGGGGCCGACGGACCCCGACGACGCCGACGTCGTCGACCGACCCGCCGCCGCCGATGTCGGCGACGGAGCGACGACACGCGTCTAGCCTCCCGAGGAGGGGACTCAGCGCCCGTCCGGAGCAGTCATAAAGGAGTATCCCCGACCCGCGAGCGGCGGTGAGCAGGACGGATGACGACGATCCGCCGATGCCGTCGTGGGCGTACGTCGACGGCTGGAACGACATGCAGGACACGCCGCCCCCGAATCGTCGACCGCCGCGATGATGACTACGGGCGGACGAGCAGTAGTCGAGGACCATCCACGAGCGCAGTCCCCCGCACGACGACGACGACGACGACGACTGGCCGAGCTCAGATATCGCGATGCCCGCGGGACCGGCGACGGCCACGAGGGACACGCCATCCCCCCCACGACGCACGGCCATGCATGACGGCGATCGGGGGTTCGACTCGTCCCCCGCCCCCGCGACAATCGTCGTGCCGACGGGGGATGGGGACAGGACGACGTCGACCGAAATGACTGCGCTTGTGCTGCTCACGCCGGAGGAGGAGGAGGAGGCGACAATGATGCGACGACGATGACGACATCGGGAGGGAGGAGGAGAGGGAGGCCGCGGCGTGAAGCCTGCTCCTCGGCGGGGGACATGCGACCCCGCTCGTCCTCGCATGCGCCAGCTGCTCCCTCCCAAAGACGTCGCCGTCCGCATTCGGAAGATCGTCGCCGTCGCCGTCGCCGACGTGGTTGATTGTGGTGGGACTCGTCCCGACCGGGGGCACGGACGTGAGGACCGACTGCTGGCGGCCCTTCGCTGTTGTTGTTGTTGTTGGTGGTGGTGGTGGTCCGGCTCCGGCGTTTCCTCTCCTGTCGACAACATCGTGGTGCGAAGTGTGATGTATCTTCTAGCTAGTGGTGCATAGGTTAGGTACCATAATATTTGTGGTGGCTTTTCTTGCGAAGCCAGTAGTAATCTACGAGTACTTACATAATACAATTCAAATAAAAACATTACCACATGGAAGAATATTCTTTTTGCGTTGAAATAAATAAAATACAACAACACTAGAAATCAAAAGCAAACTCTCTCTTTCATTTGATTTGGATTCTGTAGTACTCGTTGGCGTCTTCAATATCGGGGCGCCCATCTCTCCGTCCCCCCCAAGCCCCCTTTCTTTCCATCTCCTCCTCCTCCATCTCCCCCGTTCCAAAAACAAAAACGAAAAATAGCAAATAGCCCCTGCCCTCTCCCCACTCCCCACCACCAAAGAGATGCCAGCCACCGCCGGGAGGGTGCGCATGCCCCACAACAATCGCGTCTCTACGAGCCACGCGCTTAAGACGTCCGAGATATGGAGCAAGACGATCGGGCACGATCCGCACGCGAGTCAGGCCGACGACGACGTCGATGGTCATTACTCGGGGGGAGGAGGAGGAGGAGGAGGCGGCGGGAAAAAATTCAACGACGCCGAGAAGGCGCGGGGGTTGTTGGAATTGGCGCGTCATCAGAACCTCACCGGCGGACGGAGCGGGGGTGGCGACGCCGGGGGGGACGACTTCGCGCGCAAGATGTTCCTCGGCCTCAAGGGTGGGAAGAAGCGATCGTCGTCGTCGACGACGACGACGACGACGGGGGGGGGCGCAGGCGGCGGCATGATGGGGCGCCTCGATGCCGACGCGCGCGCGCTGCTCGAGGAGGAGAGCAGCAGCAGCGAGGAGGAATTCGTCGTTCGACCGCCCCCGCCGCCCGACGTGGCCGCTGGCGGTATTTCCAAGGCCGACGAGGACCCCTCGTCGTCCGATTCGTCCTCGTCCTCGTCGTCGTCCTCGAGCGACGGAAGCGAAAGGAGGAGGAGACGCCGACGAAGGCGCAGGGAAGATAAAAGAAGCAAGAGCGCCGACCGTCGACGGAAGAAGAAAAGGGGTGGCAGTAAGCATCGCAAACGGAGCGGTAAGAGGAGGGACCGATCGTCGTCGTCCGGCGGCGATTCCTCGGACGGCGATTCGTCGTCATCCGACGATGATCGTCGCAAGGGTAAGCGACGACATCACGATCGCAGGCGCAGACACCACAAACGGGGTGGAGATCACGAGGACGGGGGTGGAAAGAGGGAGAGAGATGACAGTGATGACGACAGGGCGGAGAGGAAGCGCAGACACAGAGATCATCCGAGGGGGGGTGACAAAGAATGATTCGACAGAGGGGAGAGGATTAATGAGTCAATAGGACAAATATTATTATAATACATAACTAATAACCTCACCGATTATATAAATATTGCTGCGGACCGTCGAAAAAACAAACAAACATCACCAAACTTCCGTCTGCCATGCCTTGAGGCTTCACTATAAAGCAAATACAATTGTTGTGAATATGGATAGTATTGCTTCAGTAATGGTGTTCTAACCATGGCATCTACCATACCATGATTCTGATTCCTTTATTGAGACAAGAACAAGAAAGAATCACATTTGTGCAACCAATCTAATTTTTAGATTTTCGTTGATGCCACGTTGATTTTACGTTGACAGCTACATAACACTGCCAACGCTGATTGACAAGATCGTTCTACCTCGACGGCGGCGGCGGAAGGCGGAGGGACCCTTCCCGAAAGAACTTGAAAAACTCCATATTGAGCATATTGCAATCGGCGAAACAGTCATCACCTTAACGATCCCAAAAATAGTCTGGGAGTAGCACAGACACGGACTTACACAGTAATATATGCAACTGCTGTCGGGTTGAAGATCCTACTTAGTCGTGAGATTATGTTGAGAGAATTTTTGTCCTCGTGCCGAGTAAAAGCAAACTAAATTTTATGTACTTTTACATGGAACAATGACCGAACCAGCATAATTCCATCACACCCACATCCCATTCATTCACTGAAAGAATCCAGTCTTCTTTCCAGCCTTCTTCTCCTGCAGCGCCTGCAGCTTCTCGACCAGCTCTCTCTCCTCCTTCGAAATACTCGAGGGGATCTCGATCTTCATCGTGACGTAGTGATCCCCCCGCTTGCTCGCGTCCCCGAGTACGGGCGCGCCGTTCCCCTTCAGCCTCATGACCTGCTCCGGCTGGGTGCCAGGAGGAACCTTAATGGTCACCTCGCCGTCCACTACGGGAACCTTCAACGAAGCGCCCAATATCGCATCGACGTACGATATCGTCGCGTCCGAATAGATCTCGGGACCCTCCCTCCGGAAGTTGGGATCGGGCTTGACCTTCAGGAAGATGTACAGGTCGCCCGGCGGTCCGCCCTTCGGTCCCGCGTCGCCCTCGGACCGCACGCGCAGCTTATTCCCGTCCTCGACGCCCGGGGGGATGTCCACCTTGATCTGCTTCGTCTTGCTCACTGTGCCCTCCCCGGAGCACGTGCCGCAGTACTCCTCGACGATCTGCCCGGTGCCGCGACAGGTGGGACACGTCTGCTGGGTTTGGAAATTCCCGAGAGGCGTCCGCGTGACCTGCATGGTCACGCCCACGCCGTTGCACGTCGTGCAGGTGCTTACCTTCGCTCCGGGCTTCACCCCGGACCCGGTGCACGTGCCGCAGGTCTCGAGGTGCCGGATGCGAACCTTCTCCTCCCCCCCGAATACCGCCTTCTTGAAGTCGAGCTCGAGGTCGAATCGCAGGTCGTCGCCCGCCATGGGACCGGCCCGTCGTCCTCCCCTCCCGCCCCTCGCCCCGAATCCCGCGCCTGGCCCGCCCCCCCCCCCGCCCCCGAAGAAGGTGTCGAAGATGTCGCCGAGGTCGACCTCCTGGCTGAATCCCGCCCCCCCGAAGGGACTGCCGTAGCCGTAGGGCCCGCCCCCCTCGCTCGCGGCGCTGCTTCCGACCCCCGCCTCCCCGAACATGTCGTACTTCTTCCGCTTGTCGGCGTCGCTCAGGACCTCGTACGCGCGGTTGACCTCCTGGAATTCCGTGGTGGTGTCCTTCCCGGGATTCGCGTCCGGGTGGTACTTCTTGGCGAGCTTGCGGTAGGCCGACTTGATCTCGGCGGCGTCGGCCGACCGGGAAACGCCGAGGATGGAGTAGAAGTCGCGGTTGGAGGAGGTCCGGGAGGACATGCGCAGCGAGGTCGATGAGGGAGTCGAGGAGCGTCTGGACGACGACGACGTGCAGAAGGGCGAGCTTGCGACGGCGGCGGCGGAGGAGGAGGAGGAGGACTGCGTGAGGGATTGGGATGTCGTCCACGCGGGCGAGAAGGCCGTGATGGTGGAGACGCAGGATAGACCGAATGTTACTGCGATGACCCGCATCGTTGGGTGGCGTATCGTGGTTTGCTTCGAACTGTTTAGTAATGCAGCTACCGGCGCGGATGGTGATGGTTCATGGATCTCCATCGCTATTTTCGTATATCGTAGTCTAGGTATGTTGTGTGGCTGATTTTTTGTGCGGTGGTCGGTATTCCGTGGCGGGGCGGCTGATGACGTCACGGGGTATATTACTCTCTCTACACATTCTACCTACGTATTTACATAGGAAATTAATACAGCCAAATGAGCCCCCCGCCGCGAATCGAAGCGAAGCCCAAACCCCGCCCAAAATGGGTCCAGTCGCCGCCGACGCTACGACAACGACGACGACGACGACGACGTCGCGTCAACGCCTTGAGAGATACCTAAGTACCCAGCATCTATCGGGCCAGAGTCTGGTGAACGCCCCGCCGCTCGAGGAAGACATTGACATCTTCTTCCAGCCAATCGACATGCCGATGGATATGTATCACGAGCAGATTGAACTGATAAGCGACGACGATGATGCAGCGCTTGGTAATTCACTCGAGAAGGTCATTAATTAAAAAGATAATGACGAATCATATGTTGGAGGCACGTCGTATTTATTCGGTTCTCAAGCATTTGTATTTACTTATTTACGCGCGTTTTCTTCTGTGTTGTTGTTTTTTTTTCGCTGGGGGGTTTTCTGAAAAAGAGCGTTTTCCGTCCCCAACAACAGTTCCACAGCAATGTTCATGTCTACAATTGCCGCATCTCAGCTCCAACAACGCCAGCGATACCAAGAGCGTGTCCTTCGCGAGACGCAGTCCTTCTTAGCCCAGCAGAACAACACACAACGTCGGCACGACTGGGAGCAACGGACGAATAAACTCATCGATCAACGGGAGGCGGTTGCAATCACAAAAAATCTGCTACAACAGGAACAAGACGAATTGGAAAAGCGGAAGCGAGAAATGCAGTCGCTGCGCGATGGCGAAATGAACGGGTGGAAGAAGACTCTCCAGACCTCGTTGGAGGTGACGCAGGAAGAACGAATGGAGCAAATCAGGGAGAGGGCTTACGAGCTAAAGGCGCAACGTGAGGCCGACCGGCAGGCGTTTGTTGGGGAATGCTACGAAAGACAGTGGGTCGACGAATGCGATGAGTTACGAGCAATTGATTCCAAGGCGACGTTGGATCGAATGAGGAAGGATCAGGATGCGATGATCAAGAACAAGACAGTTAGCGTGGAACAGGAACCTCGTTTTGCCACGTCTCTTATAAACAAGGACGAGAGCAACGAACAGGCCCGCCGTCGACAGGCTTCTCTTGAAATGAAACTTGCACTTGATCGCCAAGTTCAATGGAAAAAGGAACAAATCGAAGACATGACGAGGAAAAGACAACTAGAAGAGAGGGAGCAGCTACGACAACTGGCCATGCTAGAAGAGAAAGCAAGGCAATCGGGAAAAGAAGCCATAGAAGAAGCCAGAAAGAATGGAGAGAAAATGCAACAGGATTTGCGGCTGCGTGCGATGGAACGCGAGAAACGAAAAGCCATGGAACTTGAGCAGAATAGGATACTACTACAGCATGTCCTCGACACGGAACGCAACAGGATTCAGATGGAGCAAGCGCAGAGACACGTGGGTAAAGATGCCGCCTCCAAAGAAGAATGGTTGCGAGGAGAGGAGGCGATCAAAGACGAAAAGGTGAATGATCATATCGACGAAACTCGTAAGAATCAGTCTGATCGATTAGTGAAAGTCAATGACGATAGGATGGCGGCCGAGGCGGATGCGAAACGCCGATGGATGCAAGAGGTAAGCCGGATGAAATTGTCAATATCATGTTGATAATTACCAACATCGCTCAATAATCTCCGTAAAATAGGTTGATGCCTCGCGGCAAGAACAGATTCGACGAAAGCGAATCGAGGCGGAAACATTACGAAAAGAAAAGGAACAAGACATGGCAGAAATAAAGGCAGCTCTACTTCGTGCAGAAGATGCGGACAAAAGAAATGCAGAGAAAGCACTAGCCCTACGAATCGAAACGATGCTGGAAAACAAACGCTGCATAGGTCAGCAAGAAAAGGAAAGTGAGAAAAAGCGTCAGGAGAGACATTTTATTCAGGAACAAATTCAGAACGACGAGAGAGTCCACCAAAAGAGACTGGATGAGCAGAGGAAGAGACGTGGTTTTGGTGATCATAATTAAGCATTTTACATGTCACACATTCCCGTTTTCCCGCGTTACGATGTCGTTCAACGGAATGTGCGAGATTACTTGCAGCTGCAGCAACCTAACAAAATGCCATCTTCACTCGTTGTGGATGCAGCATCCCCATGCCGGAGTACACGACGCGGCCGTCCTTGCTGAGGTGGATCGTTCCTTTGAGGATCACTTGGCTTGTCCTCATCTTCCTCCTCCTCCTCCGCCGCCATGGTACTGTACGTTTGACCTCAATTGGCAACTTGATTTCTAAATATCAAGAATTTTGACCTCATACCCACTTAGATCTTGTAGGGCAGGTCAAAACAATAGGAAGTCTCACTTGAGGCATGGTTTGAGGACGTAAACTGACCGAGATATGATTGGTAGAAGGTTGGTGTTTTTACTCACTTTCATTCATATTTGGTAGTAAAAATTGAAAAATTAAATTATCAATTATCACATCTCTCTCAAAAACCAACTCATGCATTGAGGGAGCTTATTTCACGGCCCCTGCCCATGGGGTCGACTCCGGTGATAGTTTATGGCACCCTTGACCCAATGGGGGGTGCCATAAACTATTAAGTTTGGTCGCGGCCCTCCTAAATGCTGAGAAATAAGCTCCCTCAATTAAGGGGTTGCCAATTGAGGTCAAATGTACAGTGTGCATCCTATCGTTCATCCCCTCGGGTATTGTTGTCGTCATTGCGCGATCTTGAGCAAATCGTTCCTCCTTCGCCGGGCACCTTCCTCTTCCTGACCATTGTAGGAGTTGCCATGGTTGTTGTTGTTTTTGTGTCTATCCCTGCTTGTTGGATGGAAGTTTGCTTTTCCAGCGAGGACTTATTTTATTCTTTCTAAAAAGGTTTAAAAAATATCAAAAATACAATACTCTAATTTCCTTCTGGTGCAAGAGACTAAAACAAAGCCAACAACAACAGGAGCATTGACGATGACGATGACGATGACAATGACGATGACGATGACAACGATGACGACAACGACGACGACGATGACAACAACAGCGATGATGACAACGACGACAACGACGACGATGACAACAATGACGACACGACGACGGCTTTGGGACCAGGACCCACATTGGGATTCAGCGGGAGCAAAGTTGACGTGGGTCCCCACGTGCATGTTGTCATAGTTGACGAGGACCACCGCTGTCGTTGTCATCTTGTCATCCATCTTTGATGACAATGTGCACAGTGCACACCCAGCAATGCACTGTTATCAATGCTGGCGTGACTATGGTGGCGCCCGACAAGTCATCCCATGAAGACCAACTACAACAATGATGACAATGGGAAGGAGAAGAGTAGGTGGGGAGGAGGGAGAGAGCCATCATCACCATCACCATCATCGCGTACACAACAACGTTCAAGGTGGGAGGGAAAACATTTTGCATATCCGGGATTGTGGGTGTGTGAGCGGAGGAGGGGATGGGAACACCACCGTTGAACAATGACAACTTTGACATTGCCGTCATCGTAGTGGTCCACCGTCCCAACAGAGAGCCGAGCAAAATGCGGTTCATTCCTCCATCGTCACCAACGATCCATGAATTTTGCTCATGGAAATAATGTGTGTAATGATGACGGTAGACTGTTGTCTGTAAAACAGGAGTCAATTGTTTGGTGCCGGGCCAGAGGAAACAGATGTTTCCGACTTCCTATGCACATCCAACTTTGTAGTGTCTCGGGGCACAATACGCAACGATGCTTCCCTTTGTTTTGGCAGCAGCAGCTTCAAAGAGGAAGAAGGTGACACCCCTCAGACTCAGAGACATTCTGAATCACCAATTGCCATTCACACCATTTCTCACCAAGGTGGTGAAGTACAAGCCCGTCAAAGACAGCAGCAATGATGACCCTGCCGTGCAGCCAGATAAAGTGGCAAGAGTTGATCATTCTCTCCCTGTTCCAAGGAATCAGAGGACACCTCTGCATACTAATTTGCCCATGATCCCCATCGACAATCTCTTTCTCTCAAGCGCAACATTTGGATGTGTCAAATTCTATGACACCAAGAAACACTTTGACTTCATTATCGAAGATGCAACAAATGTAGAATGCTATACTTCTTTGTCTTGAGTCGGGACCCTTCCTGGACATGAAAATGTAGCACCACTAAGAGCTGTCAATCGTGTCAGGTACAAGCTTATTCCAAGGTCACATCTCAACTGGAAAGGCGTGCTTGTCGCTGGTGATGTTTACATTACACCTTTTGTCACAGATCAAGTTCTTTTGAACAAATCTTCTGAGCAGGCACCCACTCATCGTCCAGTTTTGAAGTCAACTGAATGTGAACAGGACAACAAGAAGAAGATAATCAATTTTTGGTGAGATATGTCCACAAAATATTGTATCCTTTACCTTCAGGGAATGACTGCCGATGAATCTATGCCTCCTCCTCCCCTCCCACAATGGCTCACGGAACTACTTGGCAGATCTATGCGCATATGCAGGCTACTATCCCACAAAATCTCAAAACAACAAGGGCTACGTTCACCCACGTACAGGTGGCCCAACAGCCAAGACAAACACAGTCATTTTTGATGCAATCAATTCAAGTCTTCTGTGAATAACAAGCTAACATTTGGGCAAGAAATGTATGACTTATTTTCTGACCTATGTCGATTTGAGATGTCATTGTATGTGAATGTCAAAAAATTGACTTCGAAAACATTTCCTCAATATCCTCACAAGCAATGAATGTGCTGAATGGTGGCGTCTGACCATTAACCATCTGATATGGAGATATCTTGATTGCACCATTCCATTGTCATGGTATTAGGGAGGTTGCCTAAAAGTATTGGCCAGAGCAGCACCAGATAGCTCTAAAGAAGTCTCTCAAATACATCCTGCATAGCAAGAACAAGAACTGATATTAAATTGCAACTTGTCATCATTTCTCGTCAGTCCTCTTTGGAATGGACAACGAAAACATCTTTGAAATGCTAAAGGCAATCAAGGCAACTCAGGGGAGGATCCTCGAGGGAAGGGTTGTGAAACACATCAGGCAAAACTACAATACGAACTTGGTGGAGTGGAAAATTGTAAGGAAGACTTGCTATATTTTGTCCAAAAGTATTCAAAGGAAGAATGTGAGATCAGTAAACTGGCAAAAGTCTTACCTATTACAATGATTGGAAGGACCACATCACTGCATATGTAAGTTGCAACAGCACTCGAGTCAATGTCAAAGTCATCACTATTCAGCACATGTTGAGCTGCATTTCTCACAGAGGTGGTCTAATGAGGAAGGTATCCAAAGAGACACGTGCCAAAATGAGCAAGGCAAAGAAGGGCATAGTGTTTTCCAAATTTCACCATGCCAAACTCGGCGAGGTGAAGAAGGGCACCGTGCTATCTGCAGATACCCGTGCCAAAATCAGTGAGATGAAGAAAGCCAAGAAAAAATCTAAACATTCTCAGATTGAGCAACTGGAAAAAGCATTGCGAATGACAAAGACCGGCTCACACAGTTCAGGAAACAGCTGTCGCTCTCAATGCAGGATAAGCAATGACAGATATTGATCAAGACCAAGCTAATGAAAGAGTTGTACAATGCTCATCTTGAAGTCGAAAGGATGAAAATGGACTAAAGAACTCATACACCACTCACGCAGGGGGTGAAGCATGCAGTGCAAGGGAAGTGGCAGATAAGATTACATGAAGTCCTGTTCGCTCAATTGGTAGTTCATTATTAGTTTGTGGAGTAGCAATTAAGAAGGCTAATTTTGAGGAGGCTGATTTTGAGGCAGTCACCTCAATTTCGAGCATAGGTATCGGTGTTATCCACAAAATACCTGATTGTAATTGCACTGATAGACAATATTACCAATCAAATGAACCATCATGATTGCTGTCTGCTGGTCTTGTGGAGAAAGCATCAACTCATGAGCTTTCCAGCCAGCGTTGTCTGCCAGAGCGCTATCCAATATTTTGTCTTAAGTAGTTCCTAATATGATTGAATTAACGTTTAAAAATTGTGCTGCAAGGGAACCACCTCACTAACTTCTTCGTTCACAGACGCTATGTCTTTTCCCTCAGAAGTGGATGTGAACCTAATTCGCCACGAGCGACCAATAGAAACACCTCGTCAAGTGTTGTGACACTCACCCCGTATGTTTCAATTTGATTCTTCTCGATTTGGCTGTCGAGCATATCAAACATTCCAACAAATCGAGCGGACTCTCCGATTGGTAACTGAAATTTCATTTCAGTGCCCAAGTTGCTCAGAAGAGTCGATGAGGGCACTGCTCCTTTCACAATACCCTCGAGGATGACATTCAAATCCATTCCTACATGGCATTTGCCCACCTCAAGAGAAGCCTCCTCTTCTTTCTTTGTCTTCTCCCCACCCTGGACGACATTGGCCTGATTTGAATTCTTAATTATTGTTAGCTGATATCCAACGCCGAACTTGCGTTTCAGGAACAGGCTGCTCCCTACACATCGGAGTTTACCCTCAGCCATAATGGCGATCCTGTCTCCCAATAGGTCAGCTTCGTCCATGAAGTGTGTCGTTAGCACAATAACCCGATTCTCGCGGTATTTACGAATAACGTTCCAAGTAAAGCGTCTGGCGAACGGGTCCATGCCACTGGTGGGTTCGTCCAGAAAGACAACTTTTGGATTGCCGCAAAAAGCAATCGCGACAGATAGCTTCCTCTTCATGCCACCACTTAGATCTTTCGCAAAGGTCTGACTCTTCTCCGAGAGAGCTACGTCATCAATCGCTCTTAGTACTGCTGCTTTGCACTCGTCGTTCGGCTTTTTGTCGTACAAACCCTTGATCTTGGAGAAAAATACCACGTGCTCCGTCACGGTAAGCTGAGGAAATAGACAATCTTGCTGCAAACACACACCGACGTTTTCGCGCAACGATGACAAATCTGTTCGAATGTCATAACCTACGACGGTTGCATATCCTGACGTTGGCGGTACGAGTCCAGTCAGCATGGAGATTGTTGTTGTCTTCCCAGCACCATTGTGCCCTAAAAGGGCCGTGATTTCGCCATGATGCATTGACAGATTCAAGCCAGACATGGCTGTCTTCTCGCCAAACTGCTTCCGAAGTCCATGAATATGCACGCCCAAGTTGTCTTGGGATGTTTGCTTCGTCATGCTTTCGCTCGTGTCCTCGATGGGCACATTCGCATCTTCAATCGTTGATGCAGGCTCATTCACCACCACCTTCCTCGTCGGGAACCAATATTGTCTTGTAAATGGAAAATACCACTTCAAAGCAGTCCCATACTCTCCTCTGATGGCTCTGTTCAAGTACCAACAAACAAACCCCCACAGAATGGAGTCAAAGAGCAACATGGACCGTGACGAGGCAAACGTATAGCCGGATGGTAATTCTGATCTACTCAGAGTCATTGATTGTACGCCCACCCCAGAGTCCTCGAGATATCCCATCATGATCAGGCCATACGTGTACGCAGTTACTGGATGTAGTGACATCAGAGTGACAAGAGATCGGTCGCCATTTTGATAGTCAACCGTAAAAGGCACGAAGTATCCAACAAAGAAAAACATAATTCCTATCAACGTCGCCTTCGTAGCTTTAGTAGAAATAGCAGCTATCAAGAAGCAGAAGACTACGCATGATATGAAAGAAAGCTGCCAAAAAACAAGCAACCACATGAAATTGCTGGTGGAGTACAGTAACTTGGTGAAGACTGCAGTCAAGATCCCGGACGGTGCAAAAAAGGCATAGAATGATATAAATCAAGACCAGCCGATGTCGCATTCAGTAACGGACTGTAGATGTGGAAGAAAATGAAATGCTCTGTTAGGTTCAGATGTGGAAAAGATCTATGAGATATTTCATTATACTCGCCATCATTTTCATGAGTTCTTTCTGGCGCAGCTCTTTTTCGAGGACGACAGATCGTATTGTGGACGACACCGGATAGAGAAGTCCCAGTGTGAATAGCAGTGGCGCGAACGGGCCAATGCTGCCATAGAATCCGCGCTTCGTATACTCTTTGGTGGGAAAAGGGAGGAAGACAGCTCCATTCTCGGCGACTGTGGCACTGGCTCCACTGTCGCTCAAAATCCAATCATCTACGAGTCGCTGAATGGTGACCGCTCCATTTAGAATATATTGTCCCGTGCACGACCCGCCGTATTTACCCATGTTTGGACCGCCTCGTGCTGCGCATGAACTTCTATCCTCTCGTTGGAAATGAGAAAACACACGCTGGGTGCTTGGGGTTGTTTTGGCTGCAGGCCGAGCCGACTGCTCCGCAGAGTTGAAATTGGTTGAATTGGTACGAATTGTATACTCGTAGGACTTGCTGTCTTGTCCTCCGCTGAAGACTATTGCAATTGCCACCTTTGGAAAGTACTGTCCATCCCGCCGCTCACCATAGCTTTCAGAAGTTACATAAGATTGCAAGTCATCATTGCTGTCAAATATCTGGAGGAAATCATGTTTGAAAGGAAGGGCGCTGCTGTTGGTAAGTTGTGGATACCTCTTCTCCACATAGTCCTTGAAGCTCAGCATTCTTTGCAGGTCGGTCTTGACCGCATTCATAGGGGCCAATGCCAAAGTTTTGTACGTGCAATAGTTCGTCGCATCCTCTCCTCTTTCTCTGCACGCCTTCGAATTGCAAAACACGAATGGCACCGGCCAGTCTCGGTAGTTAAGGCCAGAAATGACCATGGGATTCAGCCCTAGTATTTTTGCTGCCGATGTAGCGGCCGGGTCATCCATACAGACACGAGCAGCTTGAATCGCCGTTGCATAGTCTTGAAATGAAAATGGGATGATGGTATCACCCCCGCCTGGGTAGCTAGCAGGGACCACGACGGCGTTGAGAGTAGAGTTGGTATCCGACTGCAAATCGAGTTTGATGAACCAGAGAGTCGCCACGCAGAGTGCCGGAAGGAAGAATTCAACAAGCTGCATTTGCAAATATGTTCGACGGACGAGTAGTGTATGATTTCTTTAGAAAAAATGGAACAGAGAAATCGGGATTCAGTCACTCCAAGGACGAGATGCGAGACCAAAGCGAACTCACCGATGGTAGCCAGCGCCTCTTGCGGTAGATTGCGTTGCGCCACAACAATGCTCGGAAAGATCGACTGAAGAAGGCCATTTTCCACCAGATGCGAGTGAATCGAAATCGTTTCCACTTCTTCTTGGCTGGTGCTCTCCAACAGCGGTGAAGCGCTTTGAGCTGTGCTTTTAATAAGTTGTGCCGTTCGCCCAGCGCGGAGCCAGGCAACACGCGAGTCGCGCGAGCGGGGACAAGTAAATCAACCTTTTACAATACATAGGAATCAATACTTTTGAGCTGTCAACCCAAACGCCCTTTTTTTTGCTGCCCGCCCTCCACGTACGACACGGCGAGAAGATCCATATCCCCGATCAGTTAAATAGAGCCCGCCCTTGAGCGCCACGCTCATGACTGAGTAATGCGTCCTGTTCGGATGAGATGTGTAATCGCCTACGGGCAATGAGCGGTTCAGGCGCTGGTAGATCACTTTCAGCCCGGGGCCGGATCCGTGGTGCTGACCATCGCGTTGCTGCGGTAGATTCCTGAGAAGGGACGACACGGATGGCACTTGCTCATGGTAGGAGACTCTAGAGGGTTTGCACCAAGGCGAGTAGAGTGCTCAAGAAAACTGCCCCCAAGAAGACGACAAAGTCGACCTCGAGCGCAAGTACCCATCCGCTGTTCGAGTTCTATGTCATCCTCGGTGGAGGAGCGGTTTAACTCGCGTGGGAATACAACGTTGTTCACGTCGCAATAAATTAGATCCCAAACGTCACCACAAATTTACAATGTAAATATTTGTTATTGCATCTACTTACACGACTGATTTCGTTGCGACCCAATTCCATTCTTTAGTTTCTGATGGTCAGGATAGAAAGATTGTGGGAATGAGCGTCGGGAATAAGCTATTTTGGAAGCATAATACTTCGTATACGCAAAAGGGTCTCTCGTCGAACATTCATCGGTGCTTTTTTTGTCACCAATAATAACATCAGTTGTCTCATTGTTGCCGGACTCTTCATTTGACGGTGAGAAGTAAATTGGATTTGCAATCTGTAAAAAGGACGGAATCAATTCATTCGCCACACTCTGACGGGCTTGTCTTTCCCATGACTCATCAGATTCACAACTATCATTAAATGATAGCAACCACGAATGCTGCAAGCACTTCTGTGCGGAAGGCCGACAGCATGGATCCAATGTCAGCATTTTGCCTACCAAACATCCTAAATTGTTCCATGAATCTTCTCCTAGAATTTTCTGCCGCAGTCCAGTGCCAGGCTTTGTTTCGAAGCGGACCTTATTCCAGTCTGGTAACATACTCACGCTTGGCCAACTCTCCTCAGTAGGAGTGCCTAATACATCAAAGATACGACCAAGCTGATCCAACACCGACTGGCCAGGAAAGAGTGGACCTGACAGTGTGAGAAGCTCGGCGAGAACGCATCCTGCTGACCAAATATCCACGGATTCGTGGTGGATGCCAGTGCTACCGAAGAGGAGCTCAGGAGGGCGATATTGAAGCGTACACAAACCCTGTGTAACACTTGAGTTGCCCTCGTGCGTCATGCATGTCTTGAAACCGCTACTGGCCGATGAATGTCTCTCCGCTTTGGCGTACGCTAGCTGTGGTACGGCCTTGGCCAAACCAAAGTCCCCTAGCTGAATCCTCCCATCTTTCGTAATGTATAAATTACCCGGTTTTACATCTCTGTGAAGAATACGATGATCGTGCAAATGCTTCAGTGCCGACAGGATGTCGTGCGCGATCGATTGAACCGCAACGGGCGGCAATTGAAAATAATTGTGCGGAGGGCCGCTAGCGAAGGATTTCAATCGACGATGGTTCAAAGCGTCTGCCATGTCAACTGGGTGATAGGGAAATACCAAGCATAGTGATGAAGATGAGCCTCGTCCGGCAGAGGAATCGTCGGCCCAGTCCCACCCGCCAAATCCACCACCACCGTATCTACTCGATTGTGCGTCGCGAGCACCATAATACCCAAGTAAGGGAGTAACATTCTCGTGGCCATTTAACAAGCGAAGGGCGTTCAATTCAGCAAAGGCTTCCCGCGTCAACTGCGCAGCCAAGTGTTTCGACTCTGATGATGTCGATGATGATGAAATCGTCGCATTCGGAATAGTTTTGATAGCTGCCAATGATACGCCCTTGACCTTGCGTCGTGGTGTTGATTGAGGTTGGGAGTTATTTGATTCCGAAGAAGGACAGGATTCCCAATTTATCAACAGGGCTATATCGACACGTCCAAACGCCCCACGAGCAATTAGGGGGTTTATGGCTTTATTGGTTTCGGTGATTTCTATGACGGAGGTAGTGTTACGAATGAGATGATTGGAAATCGAGGTCATGGTTAAGGATGCCATGCCAGTCTGTGTGAGGAGACTACCGTAGAACAGGGGCTGCGCCACGTCGTGAAGCGAGGATGGTATTAATACAAGTTTAGACAGCCTTTTGGGTCGGCCAATATGTTTCAATTTTTTTAGGTGTAGTGTGTATCGTAGACAAGCCGAGATCGTGATAGCTAGGATGGTATTAGTAGTAGGAATAGAATAATTTAGTACCTTTAGGCCGTGTTTTCTTTAGACTAGGGATTGCAAGTTTGAGTTTAGCAAGTTTGTAAAGAGGAAATTTACCTAAATTTCCTCTCAAATTTGTTCGTTCAGAATGGCTGTTTTCGTAGAAGTTTGGCAAAGTTTATGTTTCTGCNATGCGAGATCGTCCCAGCAGATTTGCCCCAAGGGCTATTGGTGCGAGGACGGCGTGCGCCATCCTTACAATGCCGGGAGGTTCGGCGAGACGCTTGGATTGAGCCATATGGCTTGGAGTGGCCGTTGCCTCGCCGGATATTTTCAGCTGCAGCAACCTAACATAATGCCATCATCAGTCGGACAGCAAGATCCTTGCAACTTCGCTGCCAGACAATTCAGATAACTGCTGCAACTTGCCGAGGAAATTGAGTCTCTCGTAGCCGGGTGTGTTGGCATCTCTTTTTCGCCATGATCATTCTTGAACGACACCTCTGCCGTTGTGGCAGGTGAAAAATCTTCCCTGGTGCTAACCCAGAACAGTACCTGACTTTTGCTTATTCCAGGGTCCAGTTGGGTGCTGACTAAACTTTGTGCCTCAGTCCAAGCTTTGTTAGGATAAATAATGGCTTCGTTGCATATAGAATAGCCTTTCCAGGCTATTTCGAGAGAGTTGTTACTGCTCAGAACTGATCGTTCTCCTCTGACATATCCTGATTAAAAGCACGATCATCGTCGCAATGGAGAGATACGAGAATGATGAGTAACAAGTGCGCCACAAGATACGACATCAGCAACAACAATAACTTACCCTTGTCAAATAATTCAGAGGTCATGGGAGTGACTGGCATAAAATTGATCAAGTGGACGTAAATGTTCTCCGTACCGAACCAAGTTGTGCATGTCACATCTGTCATCCCCAAATTACCGACCATGAAATTTTTCCGGAATAAGGGATTGTATGCTACTGGCGCTGCACCGTCTGAACTAGCCGAAGTGCTGTCGTTACCCTCACCACTTTTGATTTCTTCAGGAGGCATCATGTGCCAGTATGTCTTTGCTCCCGTCATTTCCGTTGCGAGGAGCAACCTTGCATAATCCACCATTTTACGATCACTTTTGCCACCCCATCTGACTCTCGACCAAAGGTAGGCACCATAATAGCAATTAACAGCCTCGCTTGAGCTTTCCTGACTCTTACCATCCGCGAATGGGAACAATCCACTAGCAAAAGAGTGCTGCAACGATGCAGTTAGCAGTGCACGGTTATCATCGAGGAAATCAGAGACTCGACAAAAGACTTACTCCGTCAAACCATGATTTATGGCGAGCTAAAGGGAAGAAAATATTGTCATTTCCAAACCCATTGTGAGCGACATCATAGAAGAGAGCGTCCACAAAGAGCCCATATTGAGAGACGAACTGTGGATTAGCCCGGCCTAGAATTGCGGATGCAAACAGGACGTATCCATCTGCGAAAAAATCATATTCACAGAAAGTTATAGTTTTTTTCACCAGAGAGTACAATATGCACAGCCATGTTTTGACTTACAGTGAAAATGATGATCATTATATCGGCCGTTACCAAAGTCAGCATTGATATCTTCTGTTCCCACCTTCGATAGGATACCGCCAAGCTGGGCATCATACACCAACCTCTCATCACTCCCCCCTGCTAACCACATTATTAAATATTTCTCAAGCAAGGCAAACGCCCTCGCGGCTGCTCCCGTCGTCGCTGTTGTTGTTGTTGTTGTTGTCGTCGTCGTTGTCCGTGCATCCGGACTGCTTGACTTGGATGGTGCCGTATCCAAAGGTGGCGGCATCGACGATGAAATAGGACTCTGGTCAAGGTCGATTTCCGTTTCATTCTTGATCCGATTCACCTCTGTATCAATCTCAATCATGTTTGCTGCACCAACTACCTCTGCAATGTGAGCCAACTGAGCCAATCTAGCAATCTGTTTGCCAAAGCTGTAGGCGCCACTGGAAAGGTCTGGTAAATTGACTTTGAGGTCAGATTCTACAGTATTTAGGATGAGATCACGGATGGATTGATCAAGGGCCGAGATGGCCGTAGATTCGTGGTTTGCATAGTGCTGACTCGTGGCGCTCGTACCAGTAGCTGATAATGAAGAAGAGGGCATGGGATCGTTACCAAAGCCAATGGATGTCAATTCTTCCTCGTACGACCATGTGTTTCCAACAACCGGCACCATTTGTCCTTTGATGCTGTGATAAGTAAGGTCGAAATCGTCCCGACGCAGTAACAGTGCCTCCGCAGAAGATATGGATGCGGCATGGTGTGGCAAAGCGAGCATGAGAAGCGGGACATTGGTACTGGGAGATGATGCGGTCATGTGATTTGTGTCAAATGAAAAAATGATCGTTCCAATATTGTTATCCTTGGGCGAATCGGCAGTCATTCGATGTTTCGTCACGTTCTGCTCTATTGCCCTCCTACCATGGGCTTTGTTGACAGAAATTTTGGGAGAAGAAAAAGAAGCAAGCGGAGATCTTGTCCCCGATCGAAAATCCCATGATACTGCTCCCTTAACAGGATAGGTCCCAGCATGGTAAATAAGACGCTTGACTCCAGAAGACGATGATAGATGTCCAACATCTAATGACTTCGTAACTGATGAACCATCCGAATTCGATGCAGCTGAATTTAGTAATGTAGGCGGAATGAGGGCCAAACGAATCACACCTGTATATTTCTCTCTGGATTGTATCGATCGCATTGCGTCCTGGTCAAACTCGAACGTTACCGGTTCCGATGTAAATACAAGCCACGTCAAACCTTCCTTTGTCGTAACAACAAATTGAACACCAGTGATGACTTTCTTTTGCGTCGACGAATCTGTTGCTGTGTCACAAATGCCCAGCTTCTTACCAGCCATGGCCGTGGAAGCAGATGAGGACGAGGCTGAAAATCAAGCTTACGATATCGCTGCTGATTTGGTTCCTCGCCATATTTTGGTTGCTGCTGCGCTGTAACTTCTCCCTCAGGAGGATCGGGGGGCACACATTGAAATCAGACAATGCTCTCAATTCCGGAGACAGCCCAGAGTATACTGCAGTTATGTACGGGGATCCTTGCACGATATACATCTCCCACAGTGCTTAAAATCGCCCGAATAGAATCTCAGTGTCACGCTCAAACTCTCAAACTGTGCAACGTGTCGGGTGTTGATCTCCTCCACGGATCCCAGGGTAATATCTGGGGCAAACTCATCTTGGATTGTTTTGGCGTGAGCAATGCGACGGGCGGCAGAATAGGGCGCCTGCAGTTTACCGAGCGACGACCATTGGAACGAGTACGGGTACACGACGATAGGGTAAGAGAATTGATTTGCGTCCTTCTGAGACACCTTTCCATTCTGGGGGAGCATATCGAAGGTTGGTCCAAAATGCACCTGTGGGGAATGGAACCCGAAGGAATGGCTTTGGGTGATTTTCAAGTCTACGTCTATCGTTGCTGATTAATCCTGCGGCAGTTTGGGAGGTGGCCGTAGATTCCTCATCCTCCTTAAGGATGCGGCCTCCGTACAAAAGCGATGGATGAATTAGTGACACGTCCATGATATTCGAGACAGTATCGCCAAAAAAAGACTCTCGATAGATTTTGGTGTAGGGTACGCCAAACCAAGCTCCTTGGAGGAGGGAGCGACACTTGCACCGCCGGTCTTGGACGTCACCACCTTCACTTCGTAAGCAACCCAGGCGATGAAGTGTTTGTGTTAGGAGTTGTGCTGTGCCAGCACCCAGCAACAAAATTGACCCATCGCGGCCAAGTGAAAGGAGCGTTTGTAAGCTGGGGAGAACGTATTTGATCCCCTTGATTGTCCTTCTGGCATCGAAGAAAGAGCGGAGCAGATATACGTGAATAGGACGTAGAAAGCCGCCGGGATGGCATGGTGAAGATCTGATTCGTCTCACTAACAAGAGCCTAGTTGGGGTTATTCTTACGGAATTCATTTGTAGAATTGTTTATTTTTGTGTAGAATTGTAGCATGAAGTAACGGGCATCGCTCTCAGCACCCAGACAGATCCCGAATTTCAGAATTGTCCATCGTCAGATAGATGGTCCATCCTTGAGTTGGATGTGTTGCTTCGTCCTATTTCGTATCCATCAGCTGGTGCCGCCGCTGCCTCCGCAAGAGTCAATATTGGCTCTATGCCAGGCAATGGGTTCGATGTTGCATCATTGCCATTGGAGAATAAGGGATGTGCATTCAACTCTAAGTGCTAGCTTAAGTGGGCATGGTGATGTGGAAGACTTGACCAAGAATCAAGAAGCATCGTTTTTTGCGGTATAGTAAAATCCCAATATCAACATGCGTGGCGATCGATATGTGCATTCATTATATTGATCCAACAAACTCTAACTCTCCGAAGAAAGCGCTCCCAACTCAACGAGCGGGTCCTCTCTTTTTTATCATGCCGCTACGGAGTGCCCTGAAACTCAACGCGTGAGGTCTATTGATCGCCCCGCTACGATAAGTAGTACCATTCACTTTTGTCCCAGATCTCCGATCCACATGAATTCTCAACGACGATGCTCCGCTGCATTTTTCTCGTCCATGAGCTCAACACCAAGCACACATAACTTAATTAGGAGCCAGACTGGTCATTTTCATTCCATATGCTAGATATGGATTGGCAAGAATTTTGCCAATTTATTCAGCAATACGGCGGTTGTGTTTTATCTTAAAACAAGACTTTTGCTATCAAATGTGTTATGATAAGCCATGTTAAAAATTAACCAGCCCTTTTGGAATGGAGCTTCAAGCATCAATTATCTAGAATTTTTACGCCAAAAATCCCAAGATGTTTGTTGAACAGTGGTAGCCCAATTGTTCGTAAACCTTAGATCATTGTACATCAATCCATGCATCATCGATTGGCGTTGATGCCATGCCAGCCCGACTCCTGCCTTGCATAGAGATTT
>JALLAZ010000013.1:0-37066 GCA_036939755.1 Stephanodiscus triporus
ATCTCAAATTTGAGTTTATCTAATTTGCTAATTACGATAGATTTAGTGTCTGGTTATTAAACCCCGGTGGTTCTTAAACCCCGGCCATTACGGTAAGCTACACGATACTTACTGTACAACTAGTGTAGCATGCAGGCCGCCGCTGCCTGGCGCGGAAAGACCGTAGGAATTTCACCAAATAAACAGCCGACCAAACCCGAATTGCTAAGACATCAGACATAAAATGAATGGTCTACATTCCAGTGGTAGTGGTGATCTCAGCTCGTCCCTTCTCCGGAGCAGTATACTCGATAGCATCACCACCGAGGGTTGGCTCGAGCTGTTTCTGAACGCGGCCGAAAAGCGCACCTTCAGCCGGTGGCAGGAAACGATCAACGACAAGTCACTCACCCACCGCGCGACGAAGGGCACGTTCGACCGCGTCGCGGTCCTCATTCCCGACCACGTTGCTCCCAACGTGATTACCGCCGCCGGCTTTGCCTGTCTCGGCCAGGCGTGGTACGTCCAGAATCTGTACGGCGGCGTCTTCCCCACCGCCTGCACCTGGTTCGCCGTGGCCAACATCCTGATATTCTTCGTGACGAATAGCATCGATTCCAGACATGCCGATCGATTGCGCCAGCGGAGCGCTCTGGGAGAGCTCTTCAAATACAGCTGCGATTGCTGTTCGACGGTATTTTTCGTCATTTTGGCAACGTACTGCCTGGGGGGGACGAGCAACGTCACGCAGTGGTATGCTGTGCAAACTAGCCAGCTGGTGTTATTTACCAAGCACTTGAGCGCTTTCCACCGACATGCCGGCATCCGCTACAACGTGCTAACTGGGCCCGGGGAAGTCATCGTATCGGTGGTGCTGATTCTCGCGCTCCGGGCTGTCACCGGATTGGATTTGCTTATTCGTCTGTACGAAGTAACGCTGCATAGGTTGTTTTGTCACCTGGATGACAAACACGACATTGAAATTCACGACGGTATCAAGGAAATAATTACCGATCCGCACAGACTAGGGCCGGAGATGATTCAGCTTCTCTATGCGGGCATGTACGTCACCGCGATCGTGAAGACTATTTTGCTCAAGAAGGAGCACAACTGGAGTCGATTCGGTATCATCTTCTGCCTAATGATGCGATTCATCCCCGCCGTATTCCTGCGATGGGGATTCGATCCCTCCAGCATGGGATTGTCAGCCGTGGATGTCGTCGTTGATGGTATGTTTTTGGCAGTCCTGACCAGCGATGTCACCCTCGCAAAGATGGCTGGTAGAGAAATTCACCCCTGGGTTGTGCTCATGTCGAGCGCTGCCATCCTAAGCCACGCGACGATCATTTTCCTCGTCATCGTCTACTACATCGCCGTCTTTGCTGATTTATGTTCCTACCTCAACATGCCTTTGATGACGGTATGCCGGAATGTTTACTGCGACGGCGTTTACGACCTTTGTCACATTGGGCACAAGACTCTTTTTCGGAATGCACTGATGTTTGGCAACCGTTTGTTCGTGGGAGTGGTGGGCGACACAGATGCATCGAAGTACAAACGACCTCCTATAATGTCGCACGATGAACGGTGCGCAGAAGTGGAGGGGTGTAAAAGCGTGACGAAGGTGATTCGAAATTGTCCCTGCTTCGGCCTGACGAAAGAATTCCTGGACTATCACCAAATACATGTCGTCGCCTACGGAGAGGAGTACCTTGAGCGCTATCCTAACCCGGACGATGACCCATACTATTCGGTGCCTAGAAAATTGGGCATCGCACGCCCCTTGCCTCGATATGACGGATTATCAACATCGGACTTGATCAAAAGGATTCAAAGGGCTCGACCAGCGGATGAGCGTAATGATAGTGGTGGCGACTCTTGATGCGGATGTTGTGGCATTCATTAATCTTGATGTAAAGTTGTGGCGTATACGATTTTCATGCCGTTGGCTTTCTTCGATAATATTCGTGATTGATTGCTGTTGACATGACTGTGTATGATAGGAGCTGAAGAGAATTTTTTGTATTGAATAAATTATGTGATTTGATTGGCAAGAAGCTTCATAATCCGTGCAAACTCTCTGCGCATAACACATGATCCGCAACAGGATTGATGATGACTACAAATTGTGTTCCTGATTCATTGCATGCTCATAAATTACGGACTAAAGCGTTTTGACGAAGGATGATTTCAGACTCCAAAACCCTTCCACTGACGTGAGAGGTTCCCACCATCAATATGTCTTACTCTACTTAATAAAATGAATGAAAAAGATTATCGCCTTAATCTGATTCGTCGTCACTTTCTTCGTCGTCTTTCCCTTCCCCGTCGTCGTCGTCGACATCGTCCTCCCCATCAACGGTTTCCTCCGGGACAGGATCCTTCATGTCCAAGTAGCTCTTGTCGAAATAATGCAGGCGAATGTACCCGTCTTCTGCCCCGCTAGCGTAACACCGTCCGTTCGGATTTATGTCGAGGGCGTTGATCGGCCCGAAGTGTCCCTTGACGGTCCCGAACTCCTCCTCGTAGACCAGGTGGAAGAAGCGTGTCTCGAACTTGCCCACCTTGCCGGACGTGGTCGTGACGGACATCGCCTCCTGCCCTCCCCCCAGCAGTATGTGATCCTTCGTCTCCGAAATGACCGCGTCGTTCACCGGACGGTCCGTCTTGTAGGTCTTCAGGTGAAGTAGGTCCACGACGTCGTACAACTTGGCGGTGAAGTCGGCCGAGCTGGTGATGAACAGCGTCTTGTTCCGATTGAAGCGCACGCGATTGATCTTCTTCTCGTGGGGGAAGAACTCGTCGAGCTCCTCGCCCGTGACGGGGTCGTACAGCCTGATCGAGCCGTTGTCGAACGTGACGAAGAGGGCCTCGTTCAGGTTGAGCCATACGATGTTGGTGGCGTTGACGCGCTTGCCGTCGATTTTGGGAAATTCGATCTCCAATCGCGGTCCATCGGCATAGGTCGATGGGTCGTCGTTTTCGGGTACGTCGTAGACGGATATCCGGGCGTTGTGCTCGACGAACGGGTCGCTGATGGTTGCGAACATGTTCGATCCGTCGGCCCAGGCGGCGCCCCTGACGGGACCGCTGTGCGTGAAGGTCTTGATGCACTCTCCCGTCTCGCAGTCCCACAGCTTGGCGGACCTGCGGTCATTTTCCGTTTCGAATCCGAGATCGGTTGCATGGTTATTATGAGTGAGAATATACCGCCATGCGGGGAAAGGCCAAGCCAGCGGGCACGCGCGAAAAGGGGAGACGACAAAAACTCACGCGTCGGCGCTGGCCGTGATCAGTCTCCTCGAGAATCGACAGCAGTCCAGATCCCACACGGTACCCTTGTGTCCGTTGAACGTCCCGAGCCGTTCGCCGTTCTCCGACCTCCAGACGGAGGGGACGTGGTCCTTCGACGCTGTGAAGAGCAGGTCGCCGTCGAAGTTGAACTTCACGACGGTGATGGAACGCTCGTGTCCCTTAAGCAAAATCGGCCTCTGTAGGCGCGCGACGTTATTTCATTTTGAGTTGTTTATGTTTCGGGGTGATGCGACGCATGGATGGCGAGGGGGGCGAGGACGGGCGTGAGTAAAAGATGTTGGGAGAACAGCACGACGAACGACAAGTGCATCGGCGGCGCAAATGAGGAGAATGGGCACCCAAGCCGCCATCCTAGAACCACGGAGAGAGAATGTGCCGTCAATACACGCACCATGTTATTTTCTGAAGCGCTCTATGGCGATGCAAATAAGTAATACGAATGAAGTCGGAACAAGAGGGAGGTTGCGGTTATGGTTAGATTACCTAGCTCGGTTGCAGCAGGGCAGGGTCAGAAGATGATGGAGGGTTTTCAGTGGGGATGATGCGATGGACAGACCCCCCATGACTTCGTAACTTTTGCACACAGACAGAGAGTAATAGAGCGAACAACATCATCATCATCTCCACACCTCACCACAACCCGCCTGAACAACCCGAGGCCGCGTGCTCCTGCTTCCATTATCGTCATGCCGACGATGGGAGCGATCGTGGCATTGGCATTGTCATGCGCCATGCCGCCAGTCGGCGCTCTTTCTTTCGTGCCCGCTGCCAGGCCGGCATCGACGGCCTACCGGAGCGGGGGGGCGATGTTTCGCCGCGGCCGCCATCACGGGGCGACGATGGGTCGGGGCGATCTCTTCTGGCCGGCGGCCTCGCCGTCGTCCGCGGACGGCGTTCGTCCCGACGATCCGGACGGCGATAACATGGACGACGACGAGAAGTTGCTCGCCTCCACCCTCGACGCCGTCGTCAAGGTCTACGCCACGCACTCCGATCCGGACTTCCTGATCCCGTGGCAGAAGAAGCACCAGACGTCGTCGACGTCGTCCGGTTTCGTCCTGGACGTGCCGGGCATAGGCCTCCGCGTCATGACGAACGCCCACTCGGTGGAGTACGGGAGCGTGGTGCAGGTGCAGAGGAGGGGGGACGACGAGAAGCACGCGGCGATCGTCGAGGCCGTCGGGAACGAGTGCGACCTGGCGTTGCTGCGGGTGGATTCCCTCTTCCCTCCCCGAGGTCGCGATGGGGGGGGGGGGGACGAGATCCGCGATGCGACCTACGCGTTGCCACTTGGACCGCTCCCGCCCCTACAGGACGAGGTGGAGGTATTGGGCTATCCTGCCGGGGGGGATTCCCTTTGCGTCACCAAGGGCGTCGTCTCTCGCATAGAAATGCAGGAATACGCCCAGGCGGGGGCTCGTCTATTGGCGATGCAAATCGATGCCGCTATCAACCCCGGTATGATTATTTCGACCGTGCTGTATTATCGATACTGGATTATCGCGCCGACCCGCCGTTATTGACTAATTCCGCCTTCGCTGCACTCACGATCTCGCAGGCAATTCCGGTGGTCCAGTTGTCAACGAAGACCTAGAAGTGGTCGGCGTTGCATTTCAAGGTCTGGATGAGGAGAGTGTCGAGAACGTCGGATATGTTGTCCCTTCTAGTGTTGTCCTCCATTTTCTCGAGGACGTGAGAAGATACAAAGGGTACAAAGGGTTTTGTCATCTTGGAATTGACGTATCTTTCCTTGAAAACGAAACCTTTCGTAAGTTCTTGAAGTTAGAGGGAGATGTCAGTTCAATTAATGGGAGTGGGAGCGATAAGAAGATGAAAAGATCAACGGGGGTTTTGGTGAGAAGAGTCCAGCCAACTTCTGGTGCGACGGGTATACTTCGGAGCATGGACGTCATATTGGCTATCGATGGCATACCTCTAGGGAATGACGGAAAGATTCCTTTTCGACGCGGAGAGAGAGTCGACCTAGGCGGCTACGTAACATCCCTATTTGATGGCGATATAGTCGATCTTACGGTATGGAGAGAGGGAAAAGAGATTGAGGTTTCATTTCCTGTGTCTCCGATGAAGTCTCTTGTGCCCAGTCACTTCAACAACGAGCCTCCTCCATATGTGATTTGCTCGGGTTTCGTCTTCACGGCATTGTCAGTACCCTACCTTGAGGCGAAAGGCGCATGGAGCGATTACTACACAGACAATGTTTCGTATCTGTTGAGTCTGGTACACGAACCCCTAAAACATGACGGCGACGAAGTCGTTGTTTTAGCCCAAGTACTTGCTCATAGGGCCAACTTGGGGTACGAGAATTTATATGACATTCATCTGCTAAAATTTAACGACGTCGAGGTGCGGTCTCTGGGTCATTTGAAGGAACTAATTAGCGATAGTACATGCCAATTCATGACGTTTGAGTTTGCCCCAAAAGATGGAGGTCGGTTGGTCGTATTGGATCGAGAAACGAACGATCAGGTGACAAAGGAAATTTGCTCTGAGCATTCGATAGGAAAGCCTACTGTTTTGAGAACTTGAAACAATCAAATATCTAGTTAGAAATTGGATTCATAACTCAAAACGTTAAGCAAAAGTGTTGACACCAACAGATCTTTGCATCGCCGTTCA
Source organism: Stephanodiscus triporus (assembly GCA_036939755.1). Taxonomy (NCBI): domain Eukaryota; phylum Bacillariophyta; class Thalassiosirophyceae; order Thalassiosirales; family Thalassiosiraceae; genus Stephanodiscus; species Stephanodiscus triporus. The sequence continues at coordinate 5,932 of JALLAZ010000013.1, forward strand.
ATTCATCACTGTGTCACGACCAAATCAAACATCTATTAGAATTAAGGGACATGTGACTTTTGGATTATTAACGAGAGATGAATAGAGGGGTACAGATTTTTCTCCTGCATGTTATATTTTGATGTATCATTCGACCAATTGTTTTGCTAAGTGTTTGTCAAGGGATGGCGCGGAGGGAGGAGACTTTCGAGATATGCCTAAGGTTTGTTCTCGATACTGCGACTTTTTCCAATCCTGCTGCTCGCTACTGTTGCCGCTGCTGTCGCCGCTACGCCCGTGCTGCCTCTGACGTTACATCTGCGTATCAGAGATTTCTACAATCAAAAATTGAGTAATTCGAGAACAAATGGATGGTGAATTAATCCAAAGGCGTGGTTAGTGCTTGACATATATGGTACGAACATCATTCTAGTGAAGCAGGAATCAGTGAACCTACTTGCCTTGTACTCCTCCAAGAGTAGCTTATTTTTCACCTTCTTCATTTTTCTCTTCGCCATTATCATCAGATCCTTCTTCGTTATTTTGCCGTCTCCAGTTTGATCGAGTTCATGGAATCGGTTGCGCAACTCATCGAATAGTTCGCCGTCAATTTTCTTCATTGCAACAAGCATGAACTTGATGTATTCAAATTCACATACTAAAGAACAACATTTAAGCAAAATTTACAGTAATTGCTAGCACCATATGTAGGATGTGACTCAACACTTACCTCCCCCCTCATGATTTTCGTCAAGAGCTTTTATGTCCGCCATCGTCATATCAGCTGACAATAGCCGTTTAGTAAACTCGAACCTCCGTTTCTCTACAATGTATGATGCAACACTTTGTGCGAGAAATAGCAAAATTAATAGTAAGTCTTGGTTTTCTTTTTGAGCGGAAGCAGTTTCGAGTACAAGTATTCACATGACTCACTTGCCCAGAATGTATCCCACTGACGCCACCGCGATCGGGATGAACACAATAGCGAAGGCTTTGGAATACTCACTTTTTGGAGTAAGATCGCCAAACCCAATGGTCTTTGATAAGAAACCAAGAAATCATTAAGTGAATGCAAAGAATGAATAAAGACAATATTTATTTCACAGCAATCCAGTTTACTCTTACCGTTGCAGTCACTACGCAATAATAGATCGTGTCGTACCATTTCCAGTGCTCCATTATTGCCATAAACAATCCGCCCAAAAGCAATGGTGCAAAACCGGGTAGGTGACTTAAGATTTTAGAATGCCACGAAGGTTCTTTACTCCATTCGTGGATCGACAAGCGACGATGTCCCCCATGCGTTTCTTCATCACGCACGCTACTGCACTCGCTATCGGTATCTGTCAAGAACGATGAAGTGGATTCCGAATGCTGCTGAACCAGTTCTGCATGATACTGTATCTTCTCAGTCTCACTCCGCTTGCGCCTGGACCGCTTGCCAAATGCTCTTTCCAATGCGCTTGAGGATTTAGACGTCATCTCTCGGGAATATGCGACTTCCGCTTCCACAAGTCTACTGCCGAATACACCCAATGTTAAACCCAGCAGAGCGATTCCCGCAAGGGCGAATAGTGATGCGAATAGTTTTCCACCAGGAGTGGACGGAGTGATGTCGCCGTAGCCTGTGGTCGTTAGCATAACAATGGTAAAGTAGAGCGAGTCAATGATGGTCCAACTCTCAAAGAGGAAGGAATATGCGAGAACGCCAACGGACAGTAGGGCAACGAATATTAAGCAGCATTCGTATAGCCTCAACTCATACGAAACCTTGGCCAGATCAGACCAATTGACTGATTTTTCCCTATTCTCGCCGTCCATTGAGCTGTGACTCAAAATAAAATCCGGTGAATATACGCTTTCTTGTATCAGCGACCACTTCCTTGGCAGCCCCGTTTTGGTTGGTGGCGCTGAGATTGACCCATATTCAGTGCCCCTCTTGGCAGTCTTGGCAGTAACACGTTGATCCCCGTCGTTAAGATTTTTATGGAAGAGGACGGACCAGTACCAAGGAGAGCGCGAATCGTCACGGCGAGGAAGCGGCCAACTGGAAGTGGAATGTTCACTACTGAGGGCAAGATTTGGATTTCTGTCGGCTCCTCCTTCCGCCGTTACTTGTTTTCCGGACATGATTATGGCTTTTGACGGCACGAAAGCGATCTACCTAGAGAACTACTCTAGGTTAAGTTGAGCTGTTAACCTAAAACGTGACATCGTGTGTTTTTTGGCGGTCTTTCAGTCTCCGCCACATTCATGTCTTTTCCAGTCACTATGGTAGTAGAGGTGCTAGAGGTAAAGTAGTGGCTTGAAGGCAAGGTGGTAACGTAAGATGAGCGGCAGGATCAAGGGCGGCGGCCTCGCCATCATGAGCCGCGAAAGCCAACATGCGCTGATCGATCTCCTCATCGCCCTGGACGATAAATCGACGGCCGGAGAAGGATCGCCGCCGTCGCCGCCGTCGGTCCGCGACGAGGAACGAACGCGGAAGAAGTTCGCGAGGCTCCTCCTCCGTCGCTTTGAGGCGCGGCATCAGCGTCCCGGTGAGGAGGATGCGACCGCGCGTCGTAGTCGTAGTCATTACCGTCATCATCGTCATCATCCGATGCCCTCGTCGTCGCGGTCGTCGATGAGCGAGGACGTCCGGCCGAACGTTCGCGTGGAGCTGGTCGAGGCCGTCTTCCGCGACGACGGGAGGGGCAAAAAGAAGCGCGACGGCGCCGGAGCGGGGAACAACATCGCCCCCTTCGCGGTCGGCATGCGGAGGGCGATGGTATTGCCACGGACGACGACGGTCCCCGAATTGCTGAAAAGATCGAAGGCGAGGCTGAGGATGAGGAGGAATCCGACGCGCGCGTTCGTGATTCGCGAGGCCGAGGGAGGAGGGGGGCATGGACTGGAATTCGACATCGATCGCGATTTGATTGCCATCGAGGACGGGACCATAGTGTACGTTTCCGCGACGCGTAGGGTCCGCTCCGACGATGACACCGACGACTACGAAGACGACGAGAAGACCCCCGTCGGCCAAAATGTCGTCGACGACGAAAAGATGCCCATCGTCGACCCGTTGGACTCCGTGAAGCGCGTCTACCAACTAAAAGAGGAGGCGAAACACGGACGACAACATCCGAGGGGGCAACCGGTGGAAAGAGTCGACGAGATCGTCGACGCGAACCGGAGGCAATCCCTCGAGGCCGTTCGATCTAGTCTGCCGATTTCGTCTCACAGGGAACGGATCCTACGCGCCGTGCGCGACAACGGGATCGTGGTGCTCACGGGATCGACGGGTTCGGGAAAGTCGACGCAGGTTCCGCAATTCCTATTGGAGGAGGAAGAAGAGGAAGATACTATCGATGGCGGCGATCGTCGTCGAGGGGACCGCCCCTCGGAACGACGACGCCGACGACCCTACATCGTGGTTACCGAGCCGCGAAAAGTCGCGGCCGTGTCCCTCGCCCATCGCGTCGCCGAGGAGAGGGGATGTCCCCCTCCCGGCGTCGTCGGGAGCTCGGTCGGATACATGGTGCGGAATGACACGCGGGTTTGTTTCCGCTCGTGTCGAATAATTTACATGACGATCGGCGTTCTGCTCAGGATTCTCGTGGCGGATCGAGGAATGGTGAAAGACATCAACGACTCGTCCAGCGATGACGATGTGGGAGGGAAGGACGGCCATGGCGAAAGGAGTGACAAATTAATAATCGCTCCGCTATCGATTGATACGATATCTCATCTTATCGTCGACGAGACGCATGAAAGAGACGTTAATACGGACTTTTCGCTGACACTTTTGAGGGGGCTGCTATCATCGTCATCATCATGTCCCAAAACCATCGTTCCTCGGCTGATTCTAATGTCGGCAACGGCATCATCCAAGCTGTTCTTATCATATTTCAGTGCCAACGGCATCAATCCTCCTGTTGCGATTAGTGTCCCTGGCACAACTTTCCCGGTGGAATGCCGATGGTTATCTAATTGTGAAAAATACACCTCGCAAAAAATGATGCGATGTCATGACAGCAAGGAGGGCAACGATCGTGGCAAATCAAACGTTCAACGCTGCAACGATGGCGACGAACGTAGAGCCATCAGCAGTGGCGGAGTTGGCAAGACCATTGAACTGTCACCACGTGCCGTAGAAAAAATCGACAATATATTCATTCGGTCGTTGATCGTAAAGATCGTCAACGAGCAGTTATCAGATCAAAGCTTCGTGCATGGTGCGAATAATGCCGCTTGTGATCGCGGGCAAATGACGGGTGCCATCCTCGTTTTTCTGCCGGGCTCTGGCGAGATCGAGTCGTTGGCGCGTTGTCTGTTCGAGAAGAGTACGATCGTGGGCGACCGCAACCTCTGCACAGTCATGAAGCTCCATTCGACGATTTCGAAATCGGAACAACGTCGGGTGTTCCGACCAGTCTCCGTGGGGACTGTAAAAATCGTTCTCGCGACCAACATTGCCGAGGTTCGTTTGAGCAAGTGCTCTGTTTCAACTTTTTCTGAGTTTCGATGCTGAAGTACGCTCTCGATCGCTGTGCTCGAACTTCTTCCCCCTATCTCTCCCACGCACACAGACTTCGGTGACTATTCCAGATATCTCGCATGTCATTGACACCTGCAGGGTTAAGGAAAGTCGTTACAATCCATCGAGTCGAATCAAAGAGCTCGTCACGGTATGGTCGTCGTATGCCTCGTTGACACAACGTGCCGGTCGTGCGGGACGGACAAACTCTGGCATTTGCTGGAGATTGTGCTCCGAAGAGTTCGCTGCCAATAACCTCCTGCCTCAAACTGTTCCCGAGATGGCACGGACACCATTAGATGAGCTGATCTTGCAAATCGGACTGCTATTCGAGCATCGTAGAGATGAGTTCGAGAGTCGTGTGGCCAAAGGCAATGGTCACGAAGAAAATAGACTTCAATACGCTCCTGGCTTCAAACCGCATAAATTTCTGTCGATGACACCGACACCTCCATCGGAACGTGCCCTCTCGCAAGCTTGCAAGCATTTGTTGGAGGTGGAGGCACTGAAGATTGTTGATTGCGGAGATACTGTCGGAGAGCAATCCGGTTTGCTTTACAGATTGACGCCTTTGGGTTACCACCTCTCGAGACTGCCGATGGACGCGAAGGTTGGAAAGCTTCTTATCGTCGGGTGTCTTTTAGGCTGTCTAGATAATGCATTGACGATTGCAGCAGCGCTGTCTTGTTCAAAGTCGTGCTTTTCCCCTGTATTTGGTGGACGGAATAAATATTTTGATTCGTCCTGCGCTGAGGAGAGAGATTTGTTAATCGACAATGGATTTGGAGGCAAATACTGGGCGGGTGGTACTGTGAAAGGAGATTTGATAGCAGTCATCGCTGCATATCGAGCATGGGTAGGGGAGGAGCAACATCGCAGAGAGACGTTTTGCAGAGGTCGTGCTTTGATGAGTTCTTCGCTTCGAGAAATGGAAATGCTGAGGAAGCAATTCTTTGATTTGATGGAAGGTGCGGGTTTCATATCCGGATCCAAAGATAACAGTGGCTCGTTAGACGCAGATGACTGCAACATTGCTAGGGAAGATGCCTTGCTGACCAGCTGTTGCATTGTGAGCGGCCTTTATCCAAACGTCTGCACGCTAATACGACCAACCGGGCCCAACGACGACGGCCGCTTTCTCACAAATGATAGCGAGACAACATGCCGTCCATCATCCAGTTCTTTTCAACGGACACGAGTGCGGTGTGCATCCAAATCTGGAAAGGATGCCTACGCTGTGTATCACTCAAAGCATAGAAGTTTAGGTACGGAGCAGAATCGGCCAATGACGTTTCTCTCCGAAGTTAATTTCGTATCGAAATTTGCTCTGCTTTTATTTGGTGGGGAGCTGGAGCTCGTGAACAACGCCATTATTGTTGACAAGTGGCTTAAGTTCAAAGTGAGTAGTGATGAGGAAGGGGGCAAACTAAATGCTATTTTGGTTCTATCGTTGCGAGAGCTGTTGGACAAAATGATTCTTGAGCATGTAGTGGAGAAAGTTTCATGCCCAGTTAAGAGGGCAACGATGGGTGAATGCCGCAAACGCATAATTGGAGTGGTCCGCAGCATACTAGCGGATGAGAGTTGAGCAGTTATCTCACAAAGTTGAAGTTTGCGCAGCGCTTCGTAATTGATGTGTAGTCCTCCCTTTAAGTGCATTTAGTCTTGCCATTACACATATGGCGGTTTCTCTGGATTGCTAGCTAATAATTGTATTACGTGCTTACTAAACTTTCCTGCAACCTGATGTTGGATAATTTATTCCACTCATGCCGTATACCTAAAAAGGGAATTCAAGTGATGGTTTGAGCATAAGACGGTCTCATCCTGACACACCACCCACACGACCTCCTTTACGAATAACAGCTTTTTCCCTCTCTTTGCTCCTCATCTTGGCGCAGGAATTAATGTAGGCATAAAACCTCCATACAAATCTCTTTACAACACGAGCCCCTGTTTGAATAATTCCTCGAGCCCCGCCATTCCATCTTCTCTCGCTTTGCTCCTCATCTCGGCGCAGGAATCATTGTAGGCTTGCAATGTCAGCTCATACTAATCACTTTGCACGTGCCCCATTTTGAATAATGTTTCGATCGCCTCCATTGCTTGACTCCAACCAGCTGATGCTAAAATCATGAAATGTTTTATGGCTCGTTCCATACTACCAAATTTGCACTCTATGACCCCGAGTCTGTACCTAGCCCATTCATGCCCTGCCATGGCCGCTAGCTCATAGTGATGAATGGCTTTCTTCACATCTTTCTCTACGCCCAGTCCATCTTCGTACGCCCAGCCGATTTGATAATGACCGCAAATTGACCCGAGCTCCGCTGCTCGAGTATAGAGCTCGAACGCCTTCTTGTGATCCTTTTGCAAACCAAATGCTCCTTTGCCATAGTAACCACCTAGTTGCCATAGTGAATTGGCATCGTTTGCCTCCACTCGCTTCATCGTTTGCTCCAACGCGATTTCAACTGGCTGAATTTTGTTTGTGTTGCAAAACGGACACTTGAGGTTTCCGGATATCAAACAGGAATAATCACACCGTTTACACACAATTTTCCCACAGCAGGAAAAGCGGACCGCCATTTCATGACATGCAAATAACATTGGCAGGAAGCAGATCGGACAATCATCTTTATGCGGTGGCTGTTTGAACAGGGACTCGTCATGCAGCCTGGCAGCGCGCTGCTTGCATTCTTTTTTGTGCCTAGGCCAGTGCCGCCTCTGGCATGTCACGCTGCAATAGTTGATGTGCTTGCACGCATTGCACATCTTGAGGCCGGCGCCGCCCTCGCCGCATTCTGCACAGCGCGCCACCGTATTAAGGTCGTCCATGGTATATTGTTAGCAATCGTTAAATCCAGATAATGTGAAAGGGAAGTGCGGAAGGAGGCGTTGTCTTGTCAATCCACGGCATTTTTTATGAATCGAAACGCATTGGAATCGTTGCGCTACTATTATCGTACGATGCCATATGGCGGGAGAGTGTTTGCTCCGCCGTTCCTGAGACTCCGCCTTATCCTACTCAACGTCCCGAGACGAGGACAACGAACGACGATATATTATGAAAAGCTTCGCAAAGTCCCTCCCCTCTCGCCGAAAGAAGGAGAGGGAGAGGAAATCTCGGGAGCGCCGCCCGGGCGGTCGAGCTCCCGTCACATCCGCCGCATCGTCCGCCGCCTCCCGGGATCTCGACGGCGCGACGACGACGACGACGACGACGACGACGACCGCCCATCGCGGACGGGCGGAAGAAGACGTCGACGACGACGAAGAAGAAAACGACGGCGGCGGCGACGACGACGACGGACGGGGAAGGGCCCGCCCCGTCCTCCCACCCCGCGTGTCGTTGGGGGACGACTGGGATCGCGCATGCGAGGGGAAGAAGAGGGGAAGGATGGTCGACGCGAACGGCGACTATCTCGATCAAGACGCGACTGGAGGAGGAGACGGGGAGGCGGAAGCGGAGGAGGAGGAGGATCGCGCCTCCTCCTCCTCCGAGGGAACCGTCGTGGAGGGCACGCAGTACCCGCCCGTCGGGGCGACGTCGGCGATGGCGGCGGGGTCGTCCTCGGCGAGGGAGCCGGCGGACGACGCGGAGGACGGGGACCCGGAAGGGGGACGAGCCGGTCGTCGCCGAGAGGGACGCGGGCCGTCGTCGTCGTCGTCGTCGTCGTCGTCGTCGTCGTCGTCGCGCCGTCGCGGTCCGCCCGTCTCGCTCGCGGACGGGGGATCGGACGACCGCGGGGACGACGCAGGCGGGGTCGACGGGTGTCACGCCGCGACGGGGGACGATCCGTTCTCCGGAACCAAGGGCCCCTTGGCGCGTGCCGCGGTACGAGGATACGATGGCGACGTCCGCGCGGATGGGGGGGTCGGGCGCCTCGCTGACGATAATGTGTCGTTCGAGACGGAATCGGGAGGGAGTGCGCGCAGAGGGGGGGGTCGTCCCGTCTTCGGAAATAGTTCGATTCAGACGGAACCTGTTGCCAATTCGCACGATAAGTCGAGGGGGTCGGATGCATGCCCGGAGGATACCCCCAACGCTCCCGGCGCAACTGCCTCTGCCGATTCGGGTCGCAAAGACGAGGGGAGAGCGTTGGCTGCTGCTGAAATATCCACGGATGCGGTACATGACGATGCCGACAATGATGTCGAGTTCACGTTGACAACTTCGGACATCGGGGACTGCATCGCTGCGATAGAGGTCGCGAACGAGATTGCAAAAAGAGCCGACCCGAGCCAAGATCCGTTCGACGGCATAGATATCGGGCGGTGGCAGTCGGTCCTTACCAAGTTCGAAAAGTACGTTGCCGCACTTGGCGATTCTCGTACGATGGAAGCCGTCGATCTGCAACGTGTGAACGATCGCGAAAAGGCGTTTGCTATATTACACAGGGGAATGGACGTTAACCACTGTAATGCCGTCTTCGTTCATGACATGATTCGCACGATCAGCCACGCGATCGATGACCGACGTGAGGGTCATTCACACCTTGACCATGGTGGGCGTAACAAGCTGTACCACCTTGCTGCTTGCGTGGACGCGATATTTGGGGTGAATGACGTTGATGACGACGCTGGATCGCCGACCATAACTTTCTCCGTGAGTGTTTCGAAGACGAAAGGTGATAAGATAGCAACAATTCTCAGGTTCTCTCTATCATTGGAACAACCGAACGAAGTCAACGAAGAGTCATCGTCGACGTCTGCCGCGTTGCCTCCGCATTTGCGGGCCATGTCCCACGTCTTCGAATGCTTCGCCTCGGAGAAGACGAGGCAGCTTCGATTACAGGTGGACTCGACGAGCGAAACGCTCGCCGCCACCCGCCAGGGAGCGATGGACCTCCAACGGCGGGCCATGGAGCTGCAGGATGAGTTGCAAGTCGCGAAGAACGACGCGGAGGAAGCCGGGTCGAGGCAGCAACGGGCCGAGACCGAACTCGCTCGACAAAAGTACGAGTTTGAAAGGAGGGCGGAGTCGTTCGAGAGGGTGAAGGAGCACTACCATGCAGAGCTGGCAAAGCAGAAAGAAGGCTACGAGCGTGAGCTTCAGGAGTTGAGAGTAGAATTGACCAAGGCGAAATTCGAGCACACCGAGCAACGGTGCGCAGAGCAAAGAAAGCGAAAAGAAAGAAACGATGTACGTGAAGAGCATCAGATGTCGGACGATGGGATCGAGTACTGCAGGCGGCACAGCATTCTGCATCCGACACGAAACGAAACCTTCTGTGTCGAAACGAACGAAACTTGCGATGACCAGTTCTCGCCATCAATTCCCAGGAATATTCAATATGGTGCTACCGACACCTTTGAACGAGATTTGGAAGGGTCCGGGGGGGAAAGTCGTCGATTGAGGCATTCATATGAGGCAGTGACACTGAGGAACAGTTGTTCGACACCTTTTGAGTTGCAGTCTTCTCGGAGACATCGGTCATGTCTAGAATCGAAAATTCGAGGAACCGGCCGCAAAACTGAACGGGACGAAGGCGCTATGAGCGAAAATGACCAGCGAAGTCCATTGAAATCCGTAAACGAACGCAGTCTTCATCGTTCAACTGATGCCATCTTTGGTGAAGATAGGAAACCGGGGAACATACATGAAAGATCAAGCAGGAAGAACCATCAGCCCCACGAGAACAGGAATGGTCGGAAAGAGAGCAAGCCGATTTCCAAGGTTGCGGCGTCAACGAAGAAGCCTAAGGTCACAGAAAACCCATACCTCAAGGCAGCAAAGAATGTCGCCAAGGATATAGATTCTGACATCGAACCTTCATTTGCCTACCAGGAAGTGGTCAGAGGGCGAGCTAATCGGCAGGCTCTCCCTGGCCACGAGTGTGAGGAATGTCGTAAATGGTTCGACGCGATCGGCCCGGGATACGACAGATGTGAAATAGTCAACGAATGCTCTCGTCATCGTGCTCGTCATGTCCCTCCCTCAACGCCGCCTGATTTCTGGAAATTGACTTTCGTAGACTCCGTTGGATCGCAAAAATCAAGCAACGGTATTATTTAAGCCAGTTTTTTTTACCCCCAAAAGGTTTTTTTCCCGCGAAGCTTGTCTTGTTTTTGGGGGGGGAGCCGCCTGGTAATTAGCTAAGCATTGCAGCCCAATGCCTAACGCTCCAATCAGCCCCCTCCCATTGTCTCGGAGCGCTAATGACAATGAGATAGCGCAGATATCGAGAAAACGGACATCATTCTTCGAGACGGGGAAGCCGACGCCAATTTGTCGTCTCGATTTAGACAAATTTAATCAGGCCATAGCGCCCGATTTTGCTTCTGGATTCGAAGAATCTGAGGATTGCTTTACGCAGATCACCACCAAGGCTGCATTGTTGCTCGGGGCTGAGAAATGTTTCATTTTCATCAAGGATATCAACGAGAAACAAGTGTACACATTTCTAAAAGACGCCGTGGGGAATAAAGTACAAGCCACAAAATCTATCGACCGTGGAATTACGGGGTCTATACTGACCGAGCCATCTGGATTCAACGAGAGCAACATCGGCCAGCGTAAGCAATGGTCGTATGGACTCGACGAATTGCCCAACTTCGTTACTACTTGCTATTTAGCATGGCCGATTTGGGATTTTGTGGCATGCAAGAGCATCGGCGTCGTAGAGTTTCGCAACAAGCTCAATGGCTCACCAGAGTTTAGTGCTGCAGATTCTCAAATCGCTCGCATCATCGCACTTCAACTGGGTCATGCGATCATCCATTACAAGCAACAAAAGCTAATAGCTGGACGTACCGAGGCCATCAACCAAGCCTTTGATGAGAACTTCGATCAAGGTGAAACAATCGAACTTTCTTCTAGCGCTGAAGATGTGTCAGGAACTCAATCGTTGATTGCATCCGGTAATAAATGCCCTCGACGACCGTACAACCTTTCAAATAAACCATCTCCCTTTGTTGTCAGACGGACGAGTGTTGGAGTGGGCGACAAAGCCTGGGACTATGATGTCTTCCTCAAATCTGAAGAGGAGCTCTTGATGCACGCCATTGACATCTTTGACGAACAAGGCCTCTTCTCGCGTTTCTCAATATCAATAACAACATTCGTCAACTTTATCAATGAAATTAGGCGCGGATATGACAGCAATGCACCGTATCACAATATATACCACGCATTTGATGTCATGCATGTTTGCTATCTCCTTTTGACGAAATGTGGGGCCGACGAATACCTGGAAAGCCTCCATGTATTATCAATCCTGGTCGCGGCACTAGCGCATGATCTAGGGCACGACGGGTACAACAATTCGTTTCATCAGAACACATGCAGTGACCTTGCCTTGACTTACAATGGAATCAGCACCCTAGAAAATTACTCCGCTTCCTACTTGTTCCGGATACTTCGAAAGCAAGAATGCAACATCTTTGCCAGGTTGAACAACGAAGAAATGACGAAAATGCGCACAAGATTGATTGATATGATACTTGACACTGACGCGAAGAACCATTTCATGCTAATGAAAAGATTCAAGCATTGTCTGGAGATGAAAAAGCTGTCCAGAGGTCTCCTGAGTAGTATGATACTTCATATTTCGGACGTGTCCAATCCTGTACGGCCTGGGACAGTCTCACGAAAGTGGGCGTATGCCGTCCAAGCGGAATTTTTCCGCCAAGGGGACAAAGAGAAGGAGTTGAACATGACTCGAAGTCCGTTCATGGACAGGAACTTCGAAAACCTCCCACGGTTGCAACTCGCATTCATCGACGCCGTGGTACAACCTGTCTTCGGGCTTTTTGCAGACTTCCTTCCACTAGTCGAGAGGCACTGCATCAGGCCTCTACAGCTGAATCGAGCATTTTGGCAAAATATGCTTCACCGGAACTGTACTAAAGTTGAAGACGTCGTCTCTTTTCTAAGTATCCACAAGACGGAGGACTCTATAGTTGGACCCCATGATGACATCAATAGAGATAAAGATAGCGTGACGTCTGACGATGCTGTCAAAGCTGCACCCATCCCAGGAATACCAGCAGACGCAACTCAAGGTACATCTCCTGATTTCCGGAAAATGAGTGTAATCTCGTTGAACCTTGAGACCGAGAAGGTAATTGACCCTGAGATCGGAATCAAGTTCGATGTGAATAAATCTTCCACGAGCCTCGTCTACAATTCCAGTCGAGGAGCCTGTCATAAATTACATTCGCGTATGAAAGGCCTGTTGGAATCGCCTGCATTCCAAGCCTTGACATACTTTTGCACAATACATGCACTTTTTGCATTTGACCTCAACCTTGCACTCGGGAACAAGAATGCAGACATTGTCATGGACTACGCAACTTTGATTGCTTTTTTGGTCTTCGTCGTTGAACTTTTGCTGAGCTTGGCATGTATTCCTGGATACATCCAGTTTTTCTTCTGGCTAGACTCCATTGCAACAATATCAATTTTTTTTGAGATTGGCTTCGTCATGCAATCGGAGTCTAGTTTATTGATCGCCAGTCAACTTAACTTAGCCAAGGCTGGTAGGGCAGCTAAGGCTGGTGCACGCGTCGGTCGCTTTGCAGGCATCCTGAGGCTGACACGACTTGTCAGAATGTTCAAATTTGCGAAGTTGACCCTTGGTCGTGCGATGAATAAGACAAAACAAGAGGAAGAACTACATGGAGACGAGCTTGAAAAGGACCTCCATTCCAGCATGAGTATAATTGGCCGGAAAATGACAGAGAGCATCACAAAAAAAGTCATTATTGTGGTCGTTCTGATGTTGATCATGTTTTCTGCGACAGAGGTTGACTACACACCAGATGCGAGACAAATTCAACTCGATTCAATAGCAGAGTTCCCGGGCTCATCTGTTCTACTGGACAGTCTCTTTGAATCACACGACAACATAATTGCATTCAGTGCGGTTGGGTATGACTTTGTAGATCAAGAGCGCTTAGACAATTTACGAGATGTGGAGGTTTTGGCGATCACGTCTACGTTTGATGACTCGGTCTCTGCCAGGTTTGATATATCGGATGATACAGCGTCACAAGCATGGTACTCCCTGTTCAAAACCACATTCGTGTCCCTGCTTCTTGCTACAATGGGCCTCCTATTCAGTAGAGATGCATACAAAATGGTCATCCGTCCCATCGAGAAAATGAAAAATACTGTGCAGCAGCTGTCAGAAAATCCATGGCTTCACCTGGAGAAAACAATGTATCGTGGCAGTAACGAGTCAAATGAGACAGATGTACTGGAACAAGCAATAACAAAAATGGGTTCCCTACTCCAAATTGGCTTCGGCTCTGCAGGAGCAGAGATAATTGGAAAAAATCTTAGCGACCTTGGTGAGCTTAACCCAATGATTCCGGGTGTCCGAGTTAATGCGATTTTTGGCTTTTGCCAAATCCGCAATTTCACCCTTGCAATCGAGGAACTCCAGCAAGACGCTGTGATCTTTGTGAATAAGATTGCTGAGATCATGCACAGTAATGTTGTCAAATCAGGAGGCGATCCCAACAAGAACTTTGGAGATGCCTTCTTTCTTGTTTGGAGGTTGAAGAGCGGCAAAAATACGCATAGCAGCGGTGACCTGCAAAAGGAACTATTTGACTCGTCACTTACTTGCATGCAAAAGGTGATCAAAGAACTCCTCCAAGCTGGAAGTCTTGCGTCATTCCTAAAAGATGACACGAGCAATATGAGCTCTGCGCGGGCATCGAGTTTTGAAACCTCCAATGTTGCTGTGGGTGTCGGTCTTCATAAAGGATGGGCGATCGAAGGCGCCATTGGATCAAAAGTGAAGATCGATGCATCGTACCTGTCCCCCCATGTAAACCTCGCCTCCCAAATCGAATCGGCCACCATAAAGTACAATGTCTCATTGCTCATGTCCGAAGCCTTCTTTGGTGGGTTATCTGGATCTATTCAGTCAACTTGCCGTCGATGTGATAGAGTGAGTTTCGAAGGCAGCACCGATCTGATGGTGATCTACCACCAAGATATAGAACCACTATCGACACTGCAAGCGCCCCCTCAAAACCACAGCACATTGCTAAAGATTACGCAGTGGGACGAGGAGACAAATGTGAATTACAGAGGGTTGATCAAAAATGCACAATCCAAACTACAGTCCAACTCTGAGCTTGCGCAGAGAGATGTTTTTGATTTATTGTTCAATTCGTATGTTGACAAAGACTGGAAAATATGCAAAATACTTTGTCACTTATGGATAGAAAATTTTCCTGGCGATGTCATCGTCAATGGGTTGGCAGAACGGCTCTCCCTTCAGGACTTTCAATGTCCAGAAATGTGGCCTGGCTTTCACTCGTTTAAAGAGAAGTGATCCGTTGTGCTTTCCCACCCTATGGATTGAAGAAGTCATGTAGTTCATTGTTGATGGTTGTCTCGAGCCATCCTGACTCCAACTTGTGCGACCGAACGTCATCAAGGATTTGATCACTTAATGTATAATAAAAGAACGTGAAGACGAATATAGTTGAATGGTTATGGAAACGCTTCATCTTAGATGACATTTTATGAAATAGAATTATAAATTCAGTAAATTTCAGTTGTTCAAGAAGATACAGCAACGTCACCGTGAGGAGAATCCAAGGATTTTTCGGTATTATCATGCTCTGTCAGAACGTCATTAGTTTCACCCATCTCATTCGCATCAGAGACTAGGACTTCCGCGGTTTCTTCCAATGGATGGGTGGTATCATCCACGGCCACAACAACTTTGTCACCACGCGGTGCGGATGCTGTTGGAATAAACAATTTGAACTCTGGAGGCAATTCTTCCTCAGAGTAAAGCCTAAACGAGAAAATCACACGATAAGGGCAGAGGTTATTGGTACGGGTTGGTGGAAACGCGAATTAGTTACACAGGGCAAAACGCGACGTACCTATCTGAGAAATAGATTCTTCGGATACGACAATTGGCATGAATCTGAACCCGAACGGTCTCAACATAGTTCGTCCCATATGCCCTGCGAGTGAAATCTGACAAATTAAACTGAATTTGGTTCCAACCTTCGTCCAAACGCATTGGCATGGTACAAATGAATGGCTTCACTCGCGTTGTGGACTGATAATTTGAAGCTCGAAACCTCCTCTTTACACCTTTATCATCGAGAACTTGTACCTCGAACGTGAAATACTTGTTGAGATTCTTGATGATCATCACAAGGAAAGGAAGCTTGATACCCAGGGTCTGTTTCGAATCCGCGGGACAAACAACGTAGCTTGTAGAAACATTAGTACCCATGATTTCTAACACCGAGCTTTGGATATCTTTGTCTGTTATCCTTTTGATGTGACCATTCTTGACTTTGGAATCCCAAATCTGAAGAGGTTTCGATCCGATGGAGTATAGAATGGACAGAAATCCGCTTTGGAAGGTGTTTCGGAACATGCTCCGATGTTATTGATTCAACGTTGTCTCTCGTCTTCCGAGACCTTCCGTCTTGTGTTTTTGGAGTGTGCGTTGGTGATGGGAAGACGTTTCATCTTCGGTTTTTAATATAAACAGATCCCTGCGGTTGATGCGCCCCCCCCATTCGCGCACCCACCATCTTCATCTCCTCTCCTCTGGGCACATTCACAAGTTAGTGCACCCCTCATGGCTGCACGTTGTGTGGCTAGCACCATGACGGACACAAACTCCTTCTTTTTGGAAAAAGATTGGTTCGTCTCACGTGGCTGCATAGTTTAGTTTTACACTATGCCTTCGCAGAATCGTCCATGTTGCTTGGTGCGTCCCTCATGGCTGAGTTTCTCTCTTTCCGGCCTGCATTCATGTGTTACGGATGGTTACTCAATACCACCATTTATAATGGAATCATCCAGCCGGTCAACACCTTTCATGGAAACGTGCAACATAGGCTAGTCACTGCTACTGGCCATCCTCGTCTTCGGTAATAAATACCATACAAACGTCTCGACAAGAGATAGCAAGTAAAATTGTTTCTAGAGGCGATTATTTTTTGATTCAGATACTGGGGTACGTCCAAAAAGATCCTACTTAAGTTTCAAGGCACTCCATCTAGCACAGCATTCACGCCACCACGACCTCCTTGGCAGGCGCGGGCTTGGGGGAGGGTCCCAAGAACGCCTCGGGCATCACTGACGAGTGGTGGTGAGAAATCTTCCACTCTCCATCCTCCCAAACGTAGACGAAGGAATATCTACCCTTGACCTTATCACCGGTGGCTCCCATCGTGAACTCATAAATTCCAGCGTCTTGACACCAATTATGGCCGATGGTAACGTAGCTGTGAACATCGGTTTATCAACGAAGAGAAGCTTACTCAGTATCACATATCAAAACGAACAAAACAAAACACACATAATGTATGAAGCATCATAATCACAACGCTGGATAACTATGACTTACCTTTCCAAGATTTCGCCTTGTGGTCTGTGTAAGTCGATTGTCGCAGCACGAATGAGACAAACAAGAGATGGATCAGAACACATTGCATGTACATCAACAAACCAGATCGAACTCATCAGGGTCTCTGCCTTCATTGATGCACAAACAACCAAACTCACTTTTTCTTCAAGAATCCGACGAAGTAATCTTTGATCAGGCGGTAATCCGTCCTAGGGACATCAGACACGGTAGGAAGGAGCACGGGCTTCGAGGAGTAACGTTTCGCCACCGCATCAGGATCCTCGGTAGCCAATGCCGAGTTCCAGAGATAGAACAGATTCTTAACCTCCTCCTCGGTAATAGGCTTGGACGTACCCTCCGGCATAACTGAGGAGTGATGTTGGGAAATCTTCCACTCTCCATCCTCAAAGACATACACGAAGGTGTACCGGCCCTTGACCTTGGCACCAGTGGCACCCATGGTAAATTCGTAGATGCCAGCGTCTTGAGCCCAATTGGTACCAATGATGATGTTTCCACTCTCAATCTTGAAAGGTACATACGATTAACACGGTCAGCATAGATCTTGTGGTGGATAAAAAATGAAGACTACTCATAGTCAGTCACAGAGCAACACACTCACCACGCCCTGGGGTTCCAACTTCAGGAACTGAGTAAAGTAGTCCACGATGCCGGGGTAGTCTGTCCTGGGCACATCACTCACGGTCGGCAAGAGAACACCAGCCTTGGAATACCTCTTGGCGACCTTGCGAGGATCCTTGGTTGCCAACGCGTCGTTCCACAGCTTGAATAGTCCTCGGACCTCCTTCTCGGTAATGGGCTCCGCAACAACGATTCCCTCGGGCATGACGGAGGAATGATGGTGGTTGATCTTCCACTCTTCGTCCTCCCATACGTAAACGAAGGAGTAGCGTCCTTTGACCTTTTTACCAGTTGCGCCCATGGTGAACTCATAGATACCAACGTCTTGGCACCAGTTATGCCCAATGGTGACGTGAGAATCCAAAATCTCTCCCTGTGCTGTGAATGGGAGGATGAACAGTATCACAGTGAATATTTCACACAATCATACAGCGTTTGTGACCTAGAGTATATAGTTTCACTCACGTTTCAACTTCAGAAAGTTTGAAAAGTAGTCCTCGATACTCGCGAAGTCAGTCCGAGGCGTATTAGAAACAGTGGGAAGCAGCACGCCCTTCTTGGCATAGCGCGATGCAACCTTCTTCGGATCCAAAGTGCTCAGCGCAGTGTTCCAAAGGCTGAACAAACCACGAACCTCGTCTTCCGTGATGGATTTGCCCATCGCGATCTCCTCGGGCATCACGGAGGAGTGATGGTGCTGAATCTTCCACTGCCCATTCTCTTGCACGTAGTTGTACGTATAGCGTGCCTTCACCTTGTCGCAAGTGGCACCCATGGTAAACTCGTAGATACCTGCATCCTATGAAAGACACGTGGCGATTGAGGTCAGATTCAGCTGAGCTCTTACCAGCGAATAGACGACGAATATAACATAGCCTTACCGACGCCCAGCCATCGCCAATGTGGATATCACCCTTCAATATTTTGCCTTATATAATAAAGCAGAGAATGTAACATGACGCCAGAACGATAACATGAATATGACAGCATTTAACAAAAGTTTGAATGTATGACACATATGGGACTTGCCTTGAGGCTTCTTTTTGAGGAAGGCGTCGAAGTAGTCCTTCACGGAATCAAAGTCAGTGCGAGGCGTATCGCTCACGGTGGGCAGCAACACGGGCCTCTTGATGTAACGATCTGCCACTATGCGAGAGTCACCGGTGGCGAGAGCCGAGTTCCATAGCTCGAAGAGAGCGCGTACCTCCTTTTCGGTGATGGTGCTCTTGGTCGTCACGTCCGATTTAACGGCTTTGATTTCTTCTCCTTGGGTCGTCACGTCCGATTTGACGGCTTTGATCTCTACTCCTTGCTTCTTTGGTTTCTTGGTGGCAATATTAGGTTTTCCCGCTGAGACTGCTAGGCTGCGAAGGTCGTTATTCAAGCTAGTAGAGAGCACACGATGAGAATGATTAGAAGCCGCCCCCTCGCGACCACGGGAGCGGATCATCGCGGGTGCAAATGCCATTGAGTGGGAGATCTGCAGCGCGCAGACGGCGGCAAGGGCAGAGGAGAATTTCATGTTTGTTATGTTAGGCGTCGGGAGGAGACCTTAGTGGGGGGAGAAGAGGAAAATGAAAAATGAGGAGTGTTGTGCTCTTTTCAGTGACGGTTCGCTGACGATATTCGACGTCGATATGACGTAAGTAAGTGAACATGTTGTGTTCCCTCTATTTTTCACACGTAAGTAGGTTAAGTGAGAAATACCATATGGTGTACTCAATTCACCGAAATTCGACACGTCAGCATATTCTGAGAATTCGACACGTCAGCAAAAAGATATTGTATGGGAGTCCTCCCAAGGTGAAACATCCGACAAGCGCCGGTTCTCACAGACAACACTCTTACCACCAAGCCAACTTGTGTTCGCCATGCCTCGCGTCGTCCAGCCCGGCGGATTGTCGGGAAAAATGCGCGTGCATAACACCGCACATTGCAAGCTTGCCCTTCTTGCATCAGCGAAGCGTATCAGGGGGTGACTCTGCGCAGGGCTGCCGAATGGTTCCCGACCGACTAGGCTTTTTAGGCTGAAAACGTCTAATTAGGCTTTGGGTTGCCATCACTTTTCGACCCATGGTCGAGCTCTTAAAATTAAGCCTCGATAACTATATTATGGGGAAAGGCTTTGACTCGCCGAAACNTGTTTTGAGTAGCTTTCACAGCGGAATTTAATATGATGGCAAAAGTCTCTCACCCGAGATATTGCAAAATTCTAAGACAAACTTGGAACGCACGTCTATTTTGGCACACAAACTTAGAATTTTGAGGACTGGCTATCTACACACTCTATCTCTAGCACTTCAGCTGCTGCTGGTGTATGGTACCACCAATAATGGCTGCGCGTGTTATGGTAGAAATGGCTTGAAGGGTTAATGGTTAGGGTTAGAGGAACAGGTTTTCTTGTGGTTATGGTTGATGACTGACGCTCCATCACTCGGACTGTCGCAAGTGGTGTATGTAGATACGAAAATCCATTCGTGGAACATAATATATAGAGTATATTAGAGAGTGAAATCATTTTATTTTTGGCCGAAGTCGACGATCCTTTTGACATAATATATCACCCGTAAGAGATTATGTCATTGGAACAAACAAGAGACTGCACCCCTATCATGTCTGGCGAGTGCTCTTCTTCATTGAATAGTCTCCCACCAGATGGAATCCCAGATGGCGATTCCCTTTCATTCGTTTATAGTGGGGACTTCTTCGATGAGGAGATACACCTGGAGGGAAAGGGTAAAGATGATTTTATGATGGATAACAACTACGGGGGTTTTTTATCAGGTGAAAACACAGAAGTGAGTCTATGGGTGCAGAATCTTTTGAACATGTTTATGCGTCGGAGCTCAAAGGATTATCTAGCTTGAAATGGAATCCATTCTTGATGTCCTTCTGGGAAAGGATGGGGAGGAACTCAGCGACGTTAAGACAGGAAATGGCAAACAGGCCAGTGACGACGTGGCAGAAGAAAACTACGCGGGACCAGGCGACGACGTTGTGCCTCCCCCCATTGCTTGCTGCAGCATATCGGCGAACGCAAAGAAGAAACGCTGCAGCCACGAGGGATGCACAAACTATGTCCAACAGGATGGAGTTTGCAAAAGGCACGGCGCTAAGGCGAAACGCTGCAGCCACGAGGGATGCACAAACTTTGCTGTTAAAGGAGGAGTTTGTCATAGGCATGGCGCGAACATGGTGAAGAAAAGCTGCAGCCACGAGGGGTGCACAAAGTTTGCCCTTAAGGGTGGGGTATGTGTCATGCATGGCGCGATCGTGAAACGTTGTAGCCACCTTGGGTGCACAAACTTTGCCCAAAAGGGAGGAGTTTGTATCAGACATGGCGCAGTGATGAAACGCTGCAGTCACGAGGGATGCGCCAAATTGGCGGTTCGGGGAGGTGTTTGTGTCAGACATGGCGCAGTGGTGAAACGATGCATCGCACAAACTTGGTGAAGAAACGCTGCAGCCACGAGGGGTGCAACAACTATGCCCAGAGTGAAGGACTGTGTATTAGGCATGGCGCAAATGTGGCGAAGAAACGCCGAAGCCACGTGGGGTGCGCCTAAAACGCCCGTATGGGAGGTGTTTGCGAAAGGCATGGCGGAATTGTGAAACATAAAAGGCGCATCGAGGCATGGCGCGGAGAGGAAATGTCGGAGGCATGGTGCCTGGACGCTCAAGGAAATAAATGTCTCTAAAAATCTATATCATTTAGTCGGAGAAAATGAGTTCTATATCATTTAGTGAAACGAGGAGTCTGGATTATAACGTTAGAATAATTTGCAATTCGATCTTTCTTATCTTGCCGACGTGAGCGTCCATCCCTAATTCATCTTGCAGCATGGTTGGTGGCTGATTTCTGTCCAGCCATGAATCATCGGCTCCGTTTGAAAGATATTTGAACGTAATATAATAAATACAAAATGCTAAATGCTACTCCAACAATTCTGTTCGTACCTTCATTAGGAGTCCTTTCTTCCTGTCCTTCGGCGTGGGCCTCCCGTAATCAGTACTTGGACGTTGGCTTCCTCCGCGTTCTCCGATCCGATTACGCTCAATGTCAATGTTGATTTGACATCTCGTCCTCCTCGTGTGACTTGACATCCATCATGGTTGCAGAAAAATTCATCATCACTCGACAGGAAACACAAACGTTGATTTGGAAAACAATAGATTTCTCAGGATCCATTTCTTCCAACAAAGATAGCATGACGATGCCATCTCTAGACAGTAGCTCACAGGTTCATCAGAAAAAATGGAAAGCATTTACGTTACAGTGCCTGGGAAAATCAGGACCAGAACATGCAAGATACACACATCGAGCAGAGAATCAAGTAGATTGTGGCTTGACTTCTCTCTCATATTGACAAAACTAGATCCGTTTTTCCGTCCCCACCACTACCCACACAATCATCATCGTCATCATTTCACTCGAAGTTCTTCCCGGTGGCCGACACGTCCCCCCTATCCATCAATCGCCTCAAACTCGCCTCCTCCGCGATCCTGCTTATTTCCTTGACCTCCAATACCTTCCGCACCAAAACGAATCGTCTGCCGCCCGCGTAACGGAATTGCGATCGGGACGATAACACCTCGTACTCCCTGTCGGATATTTGCAGCAGGTCGCCGCAATTCGTATTCGAGTCGAAGACGAATTCGCCCAATACGCGCTTCAGCGTCCCGTCCGATCGGAGCGATTTGACCGTGGCGGAGATGGAGCCGCCGACGTCGTTCGCGCTCCTCCTCCTCCTACTATTGCGACGGAGGACGATCGCGTCGGCGTCGGAATTCTCACGCGCGGCTCGAACCATCTCGTCAGGGGGGGTGTACGGATCGGGGATGCTCTCCGCGACGACGAACGGGAGGGAGTCGCGATCGTCGTCGGGTCGGGGGGCGCGGTGCTCGCCGCCCCCCGACCCTCTCTTCTTCCGCCTGGCCTTCTGCGCCGGGGTCTTCTCCTCGCCGCTGCTGCGGTCGTCGTCGTTCGATGGGTCGTCGTCGGTCCCGTCCTCCGCGTTCTCGTTCCACTTAGATATCGATCCCCGGAGGAGGAGGATTGGCACGGCGATGAAACGACGACGATCGCGTCCACCCCTGTCGACATGACGACTCCTCCAAGATGGCGAAGAAGAGGGCGCGAGGAGGCCGAGGACTGATATCGACGACGACGACATCAGCAACAGGAGGAGGAGGACGAAAGACGATGACGACAATGACGACGACATGGCGAACATGGGAAGTTTCATGACGATGAATGACTGCCGATTTTCAATTGTTTTGCGCCAGAATCGGAAGAGACGCAGAATAAGGAGAACAACACGCAAGCGTCTATCTCGCCAGCTCGGAGATGATAATACTATGGTATTAAGTCCTACTTATCGTAATATATATGTACTAGAGTATTACCATTCCCGCGCATTCATTTCTTCCTTCCCGCCCTGCCATCAAGATTCCAAAGTACTTTTTCATATGTATTCCTACGTGACTTCGGTCGATGTTCCAGTCGACACAAAAAAAAAACAAAAAAAAAGCGTGAAAAGAAGTGCGTCAGAAGGGGAACCGGTGGTGGTGCCCGCGCCCGCTCGCTGAGGTTTGGGGTGGTGATTCATCATCGCTCCCAACATCATCCCCCGCCCCTTTTTTTCTGCGGCTATCACTTTTCTTTAGAGTAGAGCCTTCCTAACGAATCGACAGAACACCATGGTCTCACGAGGGCTCTCCCGCGCGACCTCGCTGCTCCTACTGACCGTAGGATCGTCGACGGCATTCGTCCCGTCGAAGATGGGGAGCGGCGTTGGCCGCGGCCCCTCCTCCGAAGTCGAGAGGAAGACGGTCGGGACGTCCTCCCCCCTCAGGAGGGACAACAACAACAACGGCAGGCAGCCCTCCTCCCTCGTGATCCTCAACGAGTACACCGCCTTCAAGGCCCAGGACATCGACCTCAAGGCCGCGTCCTCCTCCCCGCTGCGCAAGGTGGTGTTGCCCATGTACCGTAACATCGGGATCATGGCGCACATCGACGCCGGGAAGACCACCACCACCGAGCGCATACTCTTCTACACCGGCAAATCCTACAAGATCGGCGAGGTCCACGAGGGAGGCGCGACCATGGACTGGATGGAGCAGGAGAAGGAGCGCGGGATCACCATCACGGCCGCGGCCACGACGTGCTCGTGGCGCGACCATCGCATCAACATCATCGACACGCCCGGTCACGTCGACTTCACCCTCGAGGTCGAGCGCTCCCTCCGCGTGCTCGACGGCGCCGTGGCCGTGTTCGACGGCGTCGCGGGCGTCGAGCCCCAGACCGAGACGGTGTGGAGACAGGCGGACAAGTACGGCGTGCCGCGCATGTGCTTCCTCAACAAGATGGACAGGACCGGCGCGAACTTCTACTTCTGCGTGCAGACGATCGTCGACATGCTCGGCGCGACTCCCGCGGTGCTGCAGCTCCCCATCGGGACGGAATCCGACTTCCTCGGGGTGATCGACCTGGTGACGATGGAGGCGGTGGTCTGGAAGGGGGAGGACCTCGGAGCGAGCTTCGTCCGTACGCCGTTGGACGAGTGCAACGACGAGCCGTTGGTCGACGACGCGCTCAAGGCCAAGGCGAGGGAGTGGAGGGAGAAGCTCGTGGAATTGGCCGTGGAGCAGGACGAGGACGCGCTCATGGAGTACCTCGAGGGGGTGGAGCCGGACGTGGACGCGCTCAAGCGACTGTTGAGGAAGGGGACGCTGAACCTCAGCTTCGTGCCGGTGGTGACCGGGACAGCGTTCAAGAACAAGGGCGTGCAGCCCCTGCTCGACGCGGTCGTGGATTATTTGCCGAGTCCGGTGGAGGTCGAGGCCATCAAGGGCATCGACGAGGACACCGAGGAGGAGGTCGTGCGATACTCGTCCGACGCCGAGCCGTTCTCGGCCTTGGCCTTCAAGGTCGCGTCCGATCCGTTCGTTGGCAGCCTGACCTTCACCCGCGTGTATTCCGGCGTGCTCGAGGCCGGTACGTCCGTGTACAACTCCGTCAAGGGCAAGAACGAGCGCATCGGACGCATGCTCGAGATGCACGCGAACGAGCGCACGGAGATCAAGTCGGCCGTCGCGGGGGACATCGTCGCGCTCGTCGGGCTCAAGGACACCACCACCGGCGAGACGCTGTGCGACAAGTCCAACGCGGTGATACTCGAGAAGATGGACTTCCCGGAGCCGGTCATCAAGGTCGCGGTCGAGCCGAAGACGAAGGCTGATCAGCAGAAGATGAGCGAGGCGCTCGTTAGGCTCGCGGCCGAGGACCCGAGCTTCCGATTCAGCCGGGACGAGGAGACGGGACAGACCGTCATCGAGGGCATGGGCGAACTGCACCTCGAGATCATCGTCGATCGCATGATGAGGGAATTCAACGTCGAGGCGAACGTCGGCGCGCCCCAGGTGTCGTATCGCGAGGCCATCACCGCGCCCGCGGAGATCGATTACGTCCACAAGAAGCAGTCGGGCGGGTCCGGACAGTACGCGCGGGTCAAGATCATGTTCGAGCCCAAGACGTTCTCGGATCAGGAGGGCTCGATGGACTTCGAGTTCGTGAGCGACATCAAGGGCGGGTCCATCCCCAAGGAATACATCCCGGGCGTGCTGAAGGGGATCGAGTCGGTCCTGGGCGCGGGCGTAGTCGCCGGATATCCCGTCCTCGGGATGAAGGCGACCCTCGTCGACGGCGCGTACCACGACGTCGACTCGAGCGTGATGGCGTTCGAGATCGCAGGACGCGCCGCGACGCGCGAGGGGCTGCGCAAGGCGAAGCCCCGTCTCATGGAGCCACTGATGCAGGTCGACGTCACCACCCCGGAGGAGTACATGGGCGACGTGTTGGGAGACATCAACAGCCGACGGGGGCAGGTGGGCAACCTCGGGGAGAGGGGCAACACCAAGACGATATCGGCGTTGGTCCCGCTCGCGAATATGTTCCAGTACGTTAGCACGCTCAGGAGCATGAGCAAGGGACGCGCGAACTACTCGATGAAGCTCGCGAATTACGACTTCGTTCCGCCCAACATCGAGACGGAGCTGAAGGCGGGGTTCAAATCCAAGGACGAGGACGAGTAGAGTTGATGAGATTTATCTCGCGAGGAGAGAAATATGAAATAGAGGCGTTGATATTTACGTGGATGAACGAGGAATTGAAAATTAAGTATTTAGATATCGTTTTTTATCCTAGTCCAATTGTCAAGGTCTTGACTGTATTATCTATGTGCAGCTTTCCTTGCGCTTTTTACATAGGAGCGATATTACATATTGCCTTCATTGTGTTGAGTCACCCAAGGATGCGCCAAAATCTGGCCAAGCGTTAATCGATTGTTCGGGTCCAACCGAAACATTCGTTCGAGTAAATCAATCGCTCCTCTGCTCATGCCCAAAGCACCATCGAAGACCACATCATGAAGAGGCGGCAGGTCAAACCGTTGTTTAGTTAACATGTATAGGAGGATAGTTCCAGCTGATTAACGAATGAACAGATCATGTGAGGACAAATTCCGTATCATCGGATAGCATCAATCTGAAAAGAGTAAACTTGCCTGCCCAGATATCAACAGCATGCCCATCAAATGGACGGCATGTCCATATCTCTGGAGATATGTGTGGCTGAGGTTATAATAATAATAGATTAGAAAATGCGACATGAATATGAAAAATGATGACATAAATAATGGTGTAACATACCAGTTTCCCACAAGTCTGAGATAATGATAGATATTGTGAGAACGAGGAGAAGGGCAAAAAGTGATGATAAACATTTAGAGCAGGTCACAGTTTATTACCTGACGTCGCGTGATCAAATGTCTGACATCGGACGAATAAGGAATGCGCAAGCACATGCCGAAATCGATGATGAGGGATTTGTTCTCCAGAAGTATTAAATTTTCCGGCGATAGATCTTTGTGACATATCCTCATGTCCTGCAAAGTCTCGAGTCCCTATATACACGAAAAGTCGCGGATACACCCCCATTAACCATGAGCTGTTTTTTTCTTTGTGTTATTCGGGGACCACGGAATGTTAACGAGCATTCCCAGATATCTCACCTTCAAAATCTGCCTGAAATAAAATCTCGCCTCGTCCTCCGCGAATCGCCCTCGCGTCGCAACGCGCATACACAGGTCCCCCCCGTGACAGTACGGCATCACTATGTACAGGTCGGAATCGTTGCACATGACCGTATCCGCGGTTAAGACGTGCGTCTCCTCGATCGATCGTCCGCGCAGTCCGTCCGATAGGTATTGCAGGGCGGCAACTTCCTTGACGGGGTCCTCCGACACCCTATTTCGTGTGGCCCGGATGCGTTCCCACGAAATTGCCTTTATGGCGACGTCGCCCCCCTTGGTCTCCGTCCACCCGACATCGTCTCGTTTTTGCAATCGTTTGGCGTAATATACCGTCCGAGGATTTGGATCATCGCGAGGACTCTGGGAGAATAAACAAAATCCGACATGTCAGTAAATGATATTAGCTCTCGCAAGTCGTTGAGAACAATATATATAATAACGCACCTCGCGAATGGGATCGCTCCAACAAACCATAAAGGCTTCGAGGAAACCCTGATTCCGGGAGCGCTCCTGCTCCCCACCATCCCCTTCATCTTCGTCTTCGTCTTCGCCGCCCCCCTCTTCGTTTTCGCAATCCTCGGTCGAGGTGGAGGATATCTCAGAGTCGTCACTAACCTCGTCGCCGTCCGTGGTATCCGTGTCAACATCCTCCTCCTCCGGATAATGGTCATTCAGCATGTCGTCCACCGACTGCATGATCGACGTCAGTATCAGTACCTCACGCGTCCCCTCGCGGCCGTGCACGCGCTGGGTTATTCGGACGCACCTCCGAACGTAAACCGATTCGAACGGCGGGGGATCGAGGGGCGGATTGCCCACGCCCCGAGGTAAATACTCCGGAAGCCGAATGCGCAACGCCATAATACACTGGTTTTGGTTGGGTTGTTCGTCAATCGCAACTGCCTATGACTATATTCGGACGACAAAGATGCCGCCTCGAGATAAACCCTTTTTTATATGTGGTGAGAGTCAAAGAATTGGTTGCAAAGTGCATGCACCTGGTCCACCCAGCGGGTCGTCGTCATGGTCTTACCGGATAAATACTCTAGTCCTTTTTTGTCTTATCGGCATTCGCCTTTCTTTTTTTACTGTCCTAGAGGGAAAGAAAATGGGGAAGTCAGTTACCGCATGGGATCGAAATCCAAATTATGAGATAGCAATGCAGAAATGTCTAACTTCCTGTAATCCTTTGCCGGAGCGCAGCGTTTATGTTGATAAGTTTGTTGCAGGTCCAAAATTATTGTCATAAGATGATTCTCTTAACTCTACTCCTCTGTCCGGAATAAATCGTAACAATTCGGTACAGACGTGTCCGGAAATAATCGTCACCGTTTTCTACTATGATTCATACCGCTGATTTTTGACCCTGCTGGCCATCTGCTTAGTTCTGTAGTTCAGATCCTAAGGCCCACAATCTCAAGAGAATTAGGCCTACGATTTTGGCTACGATTTTTGGTTACGATTTCTGTCCGTTGTCCAAAATCGTATGCCAATTGCTGTTTCTTGAGATTAAAGAGAATACGAGTTTGATACGATTTTTTTTGGCGGGAAGGTAGTACGCTTGTGAAGGGTCGGAGTCGGAGTCTGAGTCTGAGTATCACACGACGATGAACCAACGGCTCCTCCACCCCCCCCCCCCAGCCAGCCGGTCGTCGACCTCATACACGGACGTTGGCGACCGCGGAGGCGGAGGCGGGGGTGAAGGAGGAGGGGGGGCGCGAGACAATGAACCAACGCGCGTCGCATGCAAAGGTGCGTCACGCTTGTCATTGTGCTCGTTGTCGCGCTTGTCGTTGCGCTCGTCATGGTCAGTGGTGTGCGCACAAATCAGAGGAGGATCAGATTGGAGGAGGATCGGATTGGAGGAGGGGTGTGAAAATAAGCGATTAGAGAAAGTTAGTAAAATAAAAATAAGCGACTTTTGTACCGCAAGATGACTCCAATTCGTACTTTTTGTGGTGGCTTTTGTCATACCGTAGACAGTCCATTGTAAGGTTATTGATAGTATTTTTTGGCCGAAAAAGCAGTTGCTGGTTGCTGGCGCATCTTAAGTTTGAGATACACCAGCAAAATTCCTATGCCAGCAGCTGCTGGCGGTACGCCAGATAATACCTACACCCACGACAAATGGAGCATTGTTTGTGCCTTGTCACTTCCTCATAGAGTGGCTGTACCTTTTAGAATCCTTTTTTTTGGTTCGCAGATTGCTGTATTGCAGGTTTGCTTGGACAGATGATTTGTCCAAAGGTTCAAGTTGGCAATTGTTGTAGTGTGCGACGTTGCGTTCCCAAGTGCAATCAACCTGTAACCCACCCTATGTACCTTACAGGTACGTAGGGCAGGAACAACACAACAATCAACTAAAAGCGGCAGCGGATGAAGGGCGATGGCAACAGAAATGGAGACAACAATGAAATGGCGATGACGGTGGCGGCGGTAGCATAGAGTGCCATGAATATCGAGGACATGGCACAAAGAGAGGGTGCAACGAGCAGTGCAAATACTGCACAAAGCATGGTGGTGGTGGGGGGGCAAACACAGACACAGGAACTAGCAGTAGCAGCCCTGACCTCAGGAAAAATTAATTGGTATTGCAATTATTGCAAATAATTGCAATATTTCGTTATTTTTATTGCAAATTTATCATTTTATTTATTTTTATTTATTGGTACATCGGTCTGATATTGCAATTTATTGCCAATAATTGCAAGGTACCTACTTACTAGAGTAATTTTGTTTACGTAGGAACTAGTACAAAAATTGGAGGGTAACCCCTATTTTGAGTATGTAACACTATTTACAGTACTTTAGTCCATCCCCTACCCTCCAGTGGATCCATTTCCAGAGCTCTCTCAGCGTTTTGGAGCGGGGGATCATTAGATATTATCATTCTGACGACGGGATTGCATCCACTATGGAATGAGTGGCTGAAGTTGACGACGACGATGACCGTAGTGCCGTGATCGCAATGCGGGTCAATCGGCCCTGTTTGGGCGACAGAGAACAATAGCAGTGCACTGATGGAATTTGTGATAATGATGATAGGGCAAAGGTGAGCAGGATGCTCCTCCAAAAGGTTGTCCGCAGGCGACGGCGGCGGCGGCAATCGAACATGGGAGAATAGGACGGAGAGTGGGGGCGGCGTGTGGATCTTAAGGGACTTAGTCCCTAGTCGCTAGGCGGGAGTCTCCGTCTGTCTGTCGGAGGTTCAGAGATTCGGTGCGTCATCAGGATGATGACGCACCATTCATTTCTCTCTGAAAATCCCTCGGAATTCTGTTCGCCTTAGCTTGTAGAAAAATCTAAAGCTAAGTCTCACTTCATCCCTCTACCGCTCTTTTAAGCATCCTCTGCTCGCCGCCTATTTTGTATTGATTCCAACATTGCAACTTTGTGCCCTCTTACTTGCCTGGCCGCAGGCCACAAAACACAAACCCTCACAATTCTCTCACAGTCACCTTCCGACAAACAAGGTCAAGATGAAACTTATCTACAACCCAAGCGGCATTAGCCATGCATGAGATGCTCAGCCATTGAGCAGAGGGAGACAAAGAGGCGCATGTTCACATAGGCTGAGAAAATGAAGATTGTTCGTGCGGTGGAATCAGCCATGACCACGGAGAATCTCCCTCTCAACGTGGCTTCTACAAGGTTCAGAGTTAACCCTTCATGTGTTGTCAGTTGGTGGAAGAAGGCAGTTGCCCTTTCCGATTCCTCTGTGGAGAATCACCTCATTCTCCACAAAGGCCCTACAAGCATTGTTTCTGATCTCAAGGAGGAACTCATTGAGTTCGTTGAGCATTGGAGGGCAAAGGGATTCCCCGTCACGAGAATGTGTCTTCTGAGGAAAGTTGGAAAAATGAAGCCAGAGTTCCTACAGAAGAGTGACGTGGCGCGCATGATGGCGATTTCTTGCTTTCTCGCGCCCAATCACCTAACCCACCGTGTAGCAACCCACAAGGCTCAGCGCTCTCCTGGCGAGGTGAGCGCTAAGGCCCTCGCTCTACTTGAGGTCCAAGTCCCTCGCGCAAATGATCCCTCGCGTCATCGAGACTATGTGATGTACATGGATCAAACTCCAGTTTTTCACTCAATGGAAGGTGATAAAACCATTGACGCTGTCAGCGCAAAGACCATCAATTTGCTCACGGCGGTGAATGACGGTCGATGCGTCACTGTCGTCGTGACCGTCACGGCGTTGGGACAGCGTGTTCAGTTGATGATTGTGTTTAAGGGTGAGTTATTGTTTTTGAGCAAAATGCAAACAGAAATACTCACTACTTTTCCGCCTCCATCGTTCGTCCGATTATTTACAGCAAAAGGGGGGGGGGATGATCGAGCGTCGCGAACTCCCCACCTACCCCGCGGGAGAAGTTTAAAAATGTCAGGCAAGGCATGGTTTTCAGAAGACATCATGCTTGAGTGGGTAAGCAACGTACTTGCTCCATACGTCGCGACACCCCCCCCAGGAATTGTGCCCCTCCTGTACCTCGACTCCTTCCGAGTGCACATGATGGGGTCCGTCATCTTGGCGATCCAAGCACTCGGCA